>JAVTVY010038755.1:0-171434 GCA_036873755.1 Hanleya hanleyi
CCCAATTTTATCACTCATAATAAATCTCCCGTTTGCAATTATTGTAAGAAGGAAGGTAATTTTATGGCTAATTGATTTCAATTGAAAAGAAAACAACAAGATCAAGCCTTTCAAAAGCCCAGTGGTTTCCTCACTTCAATATCTATACGCAGGCAGGTTAGTGACGTTCATAGTGTATATGACGTTAAGATGACCAGGGACACTGTTCCTATTAGTTCTATCAAGGATAAGGTTGACAGTTTTCAAATCCTGTTATGGAGATTTTTGGACCATTTACCCACAATGGTTTTGTGTCACTTTCAAGTGATTTGTCTAATGCTACTCCTGTGAAGATTTTGCGAGACACGGGCGCGTCCCAGTCTCTTTTGTTGGCAGATACTTTGCCGTTTTCTGACTCTTCATCTGCAGGCAGTAATGTCCTGATTAAAGGGGTAGATTCTGTAAATTATACACCCGTTCATCTGTCTTCCAACTTGATTTCTGAGCCTGTTACGGTGGGTATTAAAGGTAGTTTACTATTTGAGGGTGTTCAATTACTTTTTGGAAATGATCTTGCGGGAAAATAAGGTCGGGATTAACCCGATTGTAACTGACAAGCCTTGTTTGGATCAGATCCATGATCCAGTTGAAGACGAAATTCAAAGTTTGTATCCTGCTTGTGCAGTTACTAGAGCCATGAGTAAATTGGCTGAGGAGTCTGAGAAGTCTCTTAAAGATGACGTCATCGATGATGTTTATTTGGCCGACACTTTCGTGTGTTTAAATGATTAGGCTGATATTTTGATAGCAAATTGGAATGTTCTAAAGAAAAAATTTCAAAATCACGGCTGGTTAATGAACAGCATAGTGACAAGGGCAGTAGATGCGTGTGATGTAACTCAAGAGCCTGTGTGTTACTTTTGTAAGAGTGGTGTTCTTATGCGCAAATGGCGACCGCCAGGTGTGTCACCTGATGATGAGTGGGCAGTTAAGTATCAGATTGTAGTACTAAATTCATATCTTTCAGATATCCTCAGACTAGCCCATGAAACACCTCTTTCGGGCCATTTAGCTGTTAACAAAACATTACAAAATTCTGAATCAATTCTATTGGCCAAATTTAAAGAAAGATGTTACAGAATTTTGTAGGTCATGCCACACATGTCAAATGGTAGGAAAACCAAACCAAACCATACCAAAGACCCCTCTACAGCCAATCCCTGCCTTTGAGGAACCATTTAGTAGAGTGATTATAGATTGTGTTGGTCCATAACCAAAAACAAAGTCAGGCAATCAATACATGTTAACAGTCATGTGTGCTTCAACCAGGTTCACTGAGGTCATTCCTTTACGGAATATTAAGGCAAAAACTATTGTTTTAGTTAAGTTTTTCACACTGGTTGGCCTACCCCAGTCCGTTAAGTCTGATCAGGGATATAATTTCATATCAAGATTTTTTCAACAAGTCATGCATGAATTGGGAATAAAGCAGTACAAATCATCTGCATACCACCCAGAAAGCCAAGGCGCATTAGAATGATTTCACCAGACATTAAAGAACATGATTAGGACTTATTGTTTTGAGACTGAGAAAGACTGGGATGAAGGCATACATTTGTTATTGTTTGCTGTTAGAGAGTCTGTTCAAGAGTCTTTAGGCTTCAGTCCATTTGAATTAGTCTTTGGTCATACAGTTAGAGGACCACTCAAACTGCTAAAGGAAAAGTTCCTAGACAGTGATCTTGACTCATGTAGTCTCTTACAATATGTGTTGGGCTTTCTCACCAGGTTGACTAAAGCATGTGATTTGGCCATGTCAAATTTAAAGTCAGCACAAAAATGTATGAAAATAACCTATGATAAACATGCCCTTAAACGAAGTTTCAAACCTGGTGAGAAGGTATTAGCTTTTCTGCCTATTCCTGGTAATCCACTTGAGGCTAGATATTATGGTCCTTATGTCATTGAAAAGAAATTAAGTGACCTTAATAATGTAATTCAGACTCCTGACAGGCGTAAACACAAACAAAGTTATACATAGACAGAGATGGCTCTAACAGTACTGTACATCCTGTAAGTGTGGTTAGTTCTGACCATGGTAATAATGAAACTCGTGAAAAGCCCATGCCAGCGGTGAAATTACAGAGCTCTGACATTCTACTTAATTTGGATTCCAAGTTGTGTCATCTCGAACCAGCGCGTCAGGAAGAACTTCGAACTCTGCTCAGTCAATATGAACATTTGTTTCCCGATATCCCCACTCGGACTGATAAAATTTCATATGACGTCAATATCGGAGATTCTAATCCAGTGAAGCAGCACCCATATCGTTTGAATCTCATTAAATAAAACTATCTGAAAAAAGAGATTCAGTATTTATTGGACAATGACTTCATTGAACCAAGTAATAGTAACTGGAGTTCATCTTGTATCCTCGTTCCAAGGCCAGATGGCAGTTACAGAATGTGTACTGACTACAGAAAGGTGAACACACTGACCAAAACAGACACATTCCCTATTCCACGCATTGACGATTGCATTGATAAAGTCGGAAGTGCCAAGTTTGTGTCAAAGTTTGATCTTCTGAAAGGATTTTGGCAAGTTCCACTGACGGATCGTGCGGGAGAGATGTCGGCATTCGTCGCTTCGGGGGGTCTGTTCCGGTACAAAAAAAGGGGAAAAAATCAAAGATTGTTGAGATGGAGTTTGATGTTACAAGAATACAATATTGAAATCAGACATATGAAGGGCAAGGACACTTTGATTGCTGATTGTTTCTCTCGCATATAATGTACATATGTTTGTCAACATTTTTGCTGTTATAATATAGATTTTTTTTGCAATAATGTTTTGAATTGTCAAGAAAATTCCAAATTTGAAACTTTCTTTTTTTTAAGAGGGGGAGTGTCATGGTATTGTAGTCTATTATTAGACAATGTGGATCTTTCTGGAATATGAGGCTGACGCAAGCTTGTTTACGTACTATTATGTGGGTCAACCACTTAGAGCTTTCTAGAAGACTATTGTAAATTGTATCTAGGTCAGATGATGCGGTAATGCTGTGTATTCTAGAAGATTCTTGATTGACAGAATGATCTGGAATGCCTCATAGAGTATAAATAGCGCATCACTCAGTCATTCAGGAGGGAATTCAAACTGGCTCTATTATTAGAAATTGTGGATGCTTCTGGAATATGCATCTTCACAAGTCCAGGTGAATCCTAAATTCGTTTTTGTTGATTCGAATGAGTTCTTGAGTCGATGCCTCTATTATACAATCTCGTACATTTCACCCCCCGCGCTTGTTTTGAATTAGCATGTCGGTATCCCCAGCTTGCGGATTTTGCTTTGACTTCCGATGTCGATTTCCGCTTGACATCAAAGCAGTTTGGCCTGCGATGAAATTGAAACCTGTCACATCTCATAACTCCCAGCGGATTGGCCTAATCAACTAGCTTAGCGCGTTCACTGATTGGGTTGATTCGGGGGAAACTCCTTGATCTATTTATATCCAGAACTCGTATGGGTAACTAACCAAGCCAGTGTATCGATACCAACAGATCGATCGATACACTGGCTCGCGAGGATGGGAATATGGGGCTGACGCAAGCTTGTTAACGTACTATTCATTTCAATGAGTCTTCTTCTGATGATTAGCGAATCGCTTCTTTACGCAGATCAAGGAACCTAAGCCCAGGTCTTTCCCTGATCAGAAGTTTCAGATGCTAGCCTAAAGCAGGTTTCTTAACATTGACACTAAATTGATAGTTGCGTGTTTCCTCCCTGTTGGGAACACACCGCTCGTCTTTGTCCATTAATTCTTTCAAGGACCTGAAGCAAAACAGGACTATATGCTCTTAATGTTTCCCCATCTCGCTGGCGACAATCATAGAGATCTCTCTTTAGTTTGGTTACCTAGTCCTGGTTGCCAATGAAGCTGATAATATTTATAATATCATGGTTTAGTTGTCTCGCTCCTTCTTTCGACGATACCGGATCTCCCCCGGATTTGATCTTCCAGATGTTCGATCGCGAGTATCAGCTCAACCTTCTTTCGTCGTATAATGTGTGGCTTCCAAGCATCTTCCAACCGGGCTTCCACCTTAGGATCCTTGTCCTCCAGATAACACCTTGATCTTCCGATCTTTAAGTACACACACCCCTCGATCTGGGCGATCCTTACTTGCCTTCAACTGATCCTTATTGTAGCTTTTCTTGTCTGGAGTTGCAGTTCCAGCGCCTGCAACTTTGCTACCATTGTTTCCACAGCTTCTGCCATGTTTGAGGGGTAGGGCGAGTGAGTGAGTGAATATGATTTAACGTCGCTTTTCACACTATTTCAGTCATATCACGACGTTTGGTTCCTATTCATTTTCACACCCGGAAAACACACGGGTGGGGTCCTATTCCTTTTCACACCCGGGAACTCAACGGGTGCCCCAGTTAGTCGCGTCTTACGACAAGCTCTCTGAGGGGTTGAGGCCTATTCTTACCATGACCTGGTGATGGGTAGAAACATATCCAATCTTCTAAAGTTTGACCAAACTATTCATGATGCATCGCAGGTAATAGCTATCACACCATGGCATACATATCAATCAATGGTGTGTGTGTGTGGGTGTGTGGGTGTGTTTGTATTCCCTAACCGAGGACTCGATCTTGAATACACACCATCATTCCGAGGATCTCCGGTACTTGTGAGGACTTACACCCGAGTTTTCGGAAGAATTTTGCTGAAAACCAATCTATGACAAGCAAATTTCCACGTGACATCGTTTTAAGCCAGTCCTCGGAAAATCGTCAATATGAGAAATGAATGTTACACTCACTTCGCACGTTGGTATCACACACAATCAGAAAATTGAACACACTTGTTCGCGCTTTCGCGAAATAATGGAGCTAACCAGACTGGAAAACTGACTTCCCTGTTTTTGGGCTAGTGCATGGTCCGCTAAAGAAGTTCGGAGTCCATAATCGACGACCTAACTACTCAGTCCTCGGTACTGCACTGTGACGTCACAGCCAAGTGAGCTGTAACGTCACAGTGAGGCGTATATTAGGATTGCTCGATGTGGATTGACTATTTACTGTTTACTCCCAAGATTATACAACCCACACCATACACATGCACTTCCGAAAATGTCCTTTCTCTGTTTACTACTGAGGACGTCACAGATGACGTCATTTCTCTCAATATTTTTATCTGAAGTCACTCGAAGTGACCCATGCACCATGTGACCCCTATCCAAGGTCCACGTTCGAAGGTCACGCCTCATTTACGTCCTTTTCCACACCTCGCATCCTCCCCAAATACTCAGAGATTTGTGGTTTATATACTACTAACGACTCAACCTCTTAAAGGGAGAAAATGAGAAGACTAGATTTTCATTAATCTTCCTCCTACATGTTACTTATGCTAGGAATGAATTTTACTTGACCATGCAAGTTGAGGAATAAAGCCATGGCCATAATTCATCACCGCATGTGAGCTGCATGTGAATAAAATATACATCTTATAAGAAATAAATATAATTTACATATATGTGGGATATATCTTATGTAACATACCTCATTCGCATGCGTGGTAAGGATGAACGTTCCCACATATTTCATTTACGTGAGGTGCAGATTTGTCAGTGTATCATTTGACAGAGAGGGGATCATTTGCGCTCTGCTGCACGAGTATCGAGGTGTTTCTGGTGTTAGGCCTATATGCAATTATTACTGTTCTTCAAGATAGCTGTTTTTGTCAATAAATCACATTATTACATCGTGTATCAAATTATCCGGGCAATAAATTCAGGGTTATATTAATGAAATTCATGACGTTAATTCTTGAGCTATACGCGACGAACTGAAAAAAAAAGATTATATCGCACAAGAGATCGATTATCTTTATGGATATTATGGGCTCTCAAATTAGCTGTATTTATATAACTACAGTATCCCGGTGCCGAGTAGCCATATTTTAGTTTACGGTGATAATAGAGGCAATAACGATTAAACAGATGTGAGAAGCTCTGTAGCTTTCCGAGAAAATTAGTTCATTTCCTCAAAGATTGAAAATATCAATACATTAATTCTCCATGAAAATATTTTTTCTCTTGTATTTGATTAAAGTGTATGGTAATTCAAAGTAGGGCGGCATAACCTCAGAAATGAAGGACACTGCATGCGGTACCCTGCAAACAGTTGATAATAAGCTTCGTTCCTTCGATGGTATATACAGCTTAAAGGCAGGCAGCATTTCTGGATACGGTTTGCAACGTAGGGTAAACATGCCGCCGCTTCTGCTTTGTCTCACTTCTGGATGTGAGTCGTTTAACCTTAAAATGTACGGTTATTTCTCACTGATAACCACGTTAGATTAAAATTATCTAAATTAGGGAGGTATCTTCAATGGATCTTTCCCATTTTACATATATTTTGAAGATTTAAACGCGATGGGAAATTTATTCAAAATTCATTTCAAAATCTTCTGTATATCCACTCCATCCCCACTGTTAAAGGATAGGCGTTATGGGAAATTAGCGTGAATAGGTGTTTTTCTACGGCGCTGAACTTATTTCCTTATTCCTTATTCCCGTTTCGATATTCTAAATCGCGCTATGTGAAAGTAGTATCCTTCATGAAAATCGATATATTTCGACAACCATTACGTCTTTCATGACACGAATAGGACTATGTTTTCCCCGATAAATTTTCTTCCCTGTGAATATAAATTTGAGAACAATGCTTCAAAATGTGTGCCATGAAGTACATTTAAAAGGGTCTGTATTTGTTGCTCCCAATCACCCAGAAATCGAATCTGCGCCACTTTTAGAGTCGTCTAGATATCTTCCTAATACATTTATCTATCTTCCTGTCCCATTTTTGGGTGTCTAACTTGGAGATGCCATACTCTCCGAGACAGCGCTAAATGGGTATTATCTGGATATGGTCAATTTACAACGACTCTATTTGTTGCTCCCAATCACTCAGAAATCGAATCTGCGCTACTTTTAGAGTGGTCTAGACATCTTCCTAATACATTTGTCTATCTTTCTGACCCATTTTTGGGTGTCTAACTTGGAGATGCCATACTCTCCGAGACATCGCTAAATGAGTATTATCTGGATATGGTCAATTTACACCGACTCTATTTGTTGCTCCCAATCACTCAGAAGTCGAATCTGCGCCACTTTTAGAGTGGTCTAGACATCTTCCTAATACATTTATCTATCTTTCTCACCCATTTTTGGGTGTCTAACTTGGACATGCCATACTCTCAGAGCCACGCTAAATCAGTATTATCTGGATATGGTCAATTTATAACGACTCTATTTGTTGCTCCCAATCACCCAGAAATCGCATTTGCGCCACTTTTAGAGTGGTCTAGATATGATCTTAATACATTTATCTATCTTTCTGACCCATTTTTGGGTGTCTAACTTGGAGATGCCATACTCTCCGAGACAGCGCTAAATGGGTATTATCTGGATATGGTCAATTTACACCGACTCTATTTGTTGCTCCCAATCACACAGAAATCGAATCTGCGCCACTTTTAGAGTGGTCTAGATATCTTCCTAATACATTTATCTGTCTTCCTGACCCATTGTTGGGTGTCTAACTTGGAGATGCCATACTCTCCGAGACAGCGCTAAATGGGTATTATCTGGGTATCGTCAATTTACACCGACTCTATTTGTTGCTCCCAATCACCCATGAATCGAATCTGCGCCACTTTTAGAGTGGTCTAGATATCTTCCTAATACATTTATCTATCTTCCTGTCCCATTTTTGGGTGTCTAACTTGGAGATGCCATACTCTCCGAGACAGCGCTAAATGGGTATTATCTGGATATGGTCAATTTACAACGACTCTATTTGTTGCTCCCAATCACTCAGAAATCGAATCTGCGCCACTTTTAGAGTGGTCTAGACATCTTCCTAATACATTTATCTATCTTTCTGACCCATTTTTGGGTGTCTAACTTGGAGATGCCATACTCTCCGAGACAGCGCTAAATGAGTATTATCTGGATATGGTCAATTTACACCGACTCTATTTGTTGCTCCCAATCACTCAGAAATCGAATCTGCGCCACTTTTAGAGTGGTCTAGACATCTTCCTAATACATTTATCTATCTTTCTGACCCATTTTTGGGTGTCTAACTTGGAGATGCCATACTCTCCGAGACAGCGCTAAATGAGTATTATCTAGATATGGTCAATTTACACGGACTCTTATTTCTTGCTCCCAATCACAGAGAAATAGAGTGGGTGTAAATTGACCATATCCAGATAATACCTATTTAGCGCTGTCTCGGAGAGTATGGCATCTCCAAGTTAGACACCCAAAAATGGGTCAGAAAGATAGATAAATGTATTAGAAAGATATCTAGACCACTCTAAAAGTGGCGCAAATTCGATATCTGGGTGATTGGGAGCAATAAATAGAGTGGGTGTAAATTGACCATATCCAGATAATACCCATTTAGCGCTGTCTCGGAGAGTATGGCATCTTCAAATTAGACACCCAACAATGGGTCAGAAAGATAGATAGATGTATTAGGAAGATATCTAGACCACTCTAAAAGTGGCGCAAATTCGATTTCTGAGTGATTGGAAGCAATAAATAGAGTGGGTGTAAATTGACCATATCCAGATAATACCCATTTAGCGCTGTCTCGCAGAGTATGGCATCTCCAAGTTAGACACCCAAAAATGGGTCAGAAAGATAGATAAATGTATTAGGATCATATCTAGATCACTCTAAAAGTCGCGCAAATTCGATTTCTGGGTGATTGGGAGCAACAAATAGAGTCGGTGTAAATTGACCATATCCACATAATACTCATTTAGCGCTGTCTCGGAGAGTATAGCATCTCCAAGTTAGACACCCAAAAATGGGTCAGAAAGATAGATAAATGTATTAGGATCATATCTAGATCACTCTAAAAGTCGCGCAAATTCGATTTCTGGGTGATTGGGAGCAACAAATAGAGTCGGTGTAAATTGACCATATCCACATAATACTCATTTAGCGCTGTCTCGGAGAGTATAGCATCTCCAAGTTAGACACCCAAAAATGGGTCAGAAAGATAGATAAATGTATTAGGATCATATCTAGATCACTCTAAAAGTCGCGCAAATTCGATTTCTGGGTGATTGGGAGCAACAAATAGAGTCGGTGTAAATTGACCATATCCACATAATACTCATTTAGCGCTGTCTCGGAGAGTATAGCATCTCCAAGTTAGACACCCAAAAATGGGTCAGAAAGATAGATAAATGTATTAGGATCATATCTAGATCACTCTAAAAGTCGCGCAAATTCGATTTCTGGGTGATTGGGAGCAACAAATAGAGTCGGTGTAAATTGACCATATCCACATAATACTCATTTAGCGCTGTCTCGGAGAGTATAGCATCTCCAAGTTAGACACCCAAAAATGGGTCAGAAAGATAGATAAATGTATTAGGATCATATCTAGATCACTCTAAAAGTCGCGCAAATTCGATTTCTGGGTGATTGGGAGCAACAAATAGAGTCGGTGTAAATTGACCATATCCACATAATACTCATTTAGCGCTGTCTCGGAGAGTATAGCATCTCCAAGTTAGACACCCAAAAATGGGTCAGAAAGATAGATAAATGTATTAGGAAGATATCTAGACCACTCTAAAAGTGGCGCAGATTCGATTTCTGGGTGATTGGGAGCAACAAATACAGACCCTTTTAAATGTACTTCATAGCACACATTTTGAAGCATTCTTCTCATATTTATATTCACAGGAAAGAAAATTTATTGGGGAAAACATGGTCCTATTCGTGTTATGAAAGAATTAATGGTTGTCGAAATATATCAATTTTCATGACTTTCACTTTCACATAGCGCGATTTAGAATATCGAAAAGGGAATAAGGAATAAGGAAATAACTTCCGTTCCCTTGTTTTTCCACTCTTGATAGAACTGATAGAAAAAATATCTAAGTCCAGTTGGAAAGCATAATATTAACTTAATACGTAGACCTCATTATTTTATCACAGATAATGACGCCAAATTTCTTCAAAATCGTCTTGAACGGGGGATCGATCAAAAGGAAAAATAAAGTAACATCTAGAGCAATAAATATAAACAGGGGAGATAAGGAAGATCTGACACCGAATCGACAGTCTATCTTTACTGGTCAAAATAAAAGAATAGAAGTCTCTCACGTACATTTTTCTTCCCAAACTTAGGGTTATTATCAGCATTACACGTTCGATTGACCATAAAATACATCCGTTAGTCTGTCCAGCAAATAAACGCATGAAATCCGTACATTTTAGTCGACATTTCCCACAATGTACAATTTGACCCATCAAACATGTCTCACCGGCTTGCCAGTACAGCTGAAATGAGAGATCCGCGCGAATAGAATAGAAATTATTTATTTGCTGATTACAAGCGCCCATATAAGGCATGAGGATCACAGATTAACAGTTAATGATTGCAATTGATTTGATGAATAATTAATCACATATAAATCACAGATTGACTTAGTTAATGATTGAATTTGGTTTGGCAATGAATGAATAAACGAATCCATATAAACCAAAAACGAGAGGACACTGTGTGATCATGACACCATCAATAGCGGTCTTAATGAGCATAAAGAAGCATAATATTTCAGTTGCAGGTGAAATCTCGCTGCAGTTCTGGTTTGAAAGGCAAGGGATCGATTCTGGGAATGAAATTGACATCTGAACTTCTTTCCTTCAATTCTATAGTCTGTGCTAACGTCATTGCTGTAGCGTCTGTTGTACGATATTTCCATGAAACACATTAATATGATATTCACTCATTGGCAAACAGAAACTGCAGTAGTAGAATTGGTGAATAAAATATTAGATGTGTTTAAAATAAAAAGAAATAAGAAACATGCAAAGCTAAAAATATCATGTTCTGTTGCTTTTGTCTAGTTATTTCAAATATAATAGTTGACAGTTTTATCATATAGTTCAGAGGCGTGGAGAAAGATTGAATTGTTTGGAAGAGACTTGCCTGTGATCACAACGACCGTAACACACATCATGTGAGAGAATAGTCATTAATTGTGGAGTTTACATAGGTTCCACAGTCATTAATTGTGGAGTTCACATAGGTTCCACAGTGGCCGACATGCCAGTGACAAACGATTTTTGGAAATATCTGAAAATCACGATGCATGTGTGCTCAAGGCTCGACATAAATTTTTCCAGTTTGCAATGTTAAGATTTTTTGGATAAATCATAAAGGTTAATAAGTACTTTATTACCACTGCCATATCAGGCCGCTCAAAAATTTTTTGGTTAACAACAATGACTGAACATGCTCATCCTAAAGAAGTAACTCCATGTGTAACTCTATACTCATTTATTTATTTTTGGAAAGAACAGTTGTGTACCGATGCGGGTTTTTTTTCTCAGGAGTGTCAAATTTCGTGTATGACGAGTAGATTAAGCTAATAGGTATAGATCAATACACTGACAGCCATCGTGAATGAAGAAATTCAAGAAATTTGTTTCACTTATATTCTTGAGCACGATCAAAACTGCTCGAGTACAGGTATTACAGTTATTCATTACAACACCCACCCCCTCCCTGTTGGGGACAAAAAGTATTTTGTAAATAGTCACGGTAAACAAAATCTTTGTATAGGCCTTACGAGGGATGGGTTCAATACACACCTGTGACTAGTTGTACAACCAAGGCTGGCATATTGAGTGTCAGCTATGCCAGTAATGCAGACTACCGCTATCTGTCCACCTGTAGATTTTATCTGAAGAATAGAGAGGACGACGTCGCCTTTTAAAACGCGACGTCGACTTTTTCCGTCGCGCGTCGCGCGTCGAGTTTTGATTTTTCAAAAAGGCGACGCACGACGCGCGACGCGAAAAGTCGACGTCGCGTTTTGAAAGGCGACGTCGCCCTCTCCGTCGCGCGTCGACTTTTACAATGCTAAGAGATAGGCCAAAAGGCGACGTCGACTTTTGAAACACGACGTCGAGTTTTGGCCTATCTCTTTAACATTGTAAAAGGCGACGCGCGACGGAAAGGGCGACGTCGCGTTTCAAAACACGACGTCGACTTTTCGCGTCGCGCGTCGTGTGTCGACTTTTGCAAGTCGACGCGCGAGATCAAATTGGCACAAATAGAACACCATACTTGTCTCATTAAGTGTGTTTTACCAGACCTTGCCTGGTCTGTTACCAGTAATAAATGACCGGCAAAGATTATTTCTAACATTATTTTGTTTTGTTCCCCATTCACAAGTTCCGCCATGATAGCACAGACTATAGTATTGGAGGAAAGGAGGTCAAATGTCAATTTCAGTTCTCAGCATTCAACGCTCAGATCTCTCATTCCAGATGGACTGACAAGCCGGTGAGACCTGTTTGATGGGTCAAGTTGTAGATTGTTGGAAATGTCGACTAAAATGTAGGGATTTTTTGCGTTTATTTCTGGACAGTCTAACGGATGTATTTTATGGTCAGTCGAACGTGTAATGCTGATACTGACCCCAAGTTTGGGGAGAAAAATGTACGTGAGAGACTTTTATTGACCAGTAAAGATAAGACTGTCGACTGTATCAGATCTGCGTTATCTCCCCTGTTTATATTTATTACTCTAGATATTACTTTATTTTTCCTTTTGAACGATCCCCCATGATCAAACACCTGTGTTTTTGTGCCACCGGTGTGACCGTTAAGAATGACCTGGGGATTAAATGACCCTTCTCATATTCTTTTCTATTGCAACTAAAGATGGACACTTATTCCCAAATAAAAAAATGTCCTAGCTTGGTTAGTCGGACATTCTTAGCTTCCACGCCGAATGTGTATCATAGAATGTGAGCATGACGGTGTAGCGAAAGTGCAGAAATGCAAGCGACCCCTTGGGTTCCCCTTTATTAAATCACGGCTGATGTGTGACATGTGACTACAGTTGAAAACGAAAGTAAGATTATGTTTACGTGTGCGGTTCACTTACCTGATTGAATTCAATGCTGTAACTTTCCTAGAATGAACTAGAACGATCCAGGAGACAATACTTCGAAATCCCGGTGAAATTACCTCAAACGATCAGTTGAGACGGCTGAAGGACCATGGTAAAGCTGGTTTGCTTCGCTGTTGATGACGTCAGTCAGGAAAGCGGAAATATGACACTGAAATTTGAGGTCGTCGTGTAAATCTACTAGAGAGAGTTGGAGGCTGAGATTTACCAGTTGAGTCCGTGATGAATCGTGGTTTGATCCTCCATAGCCATATTTTCCCAGCCAAGTCCAGATAAATTGATCGGGGAGTGTTGTACAATGACATAAAGAGGGCGCTGCTGTTTCGACGTCTGTTTCTACCTTTATACGCAGAAGAGCGGTAGGCCTATATAAGACTTGTTCCATATAAAACGAGGCAGTCTACCAGAAATCTCGAGGTCTCCCTTTCCAACCTTCTCGACCCAGACAATCGAATTCCCTCGTTGGCCAAGATCAGTGCACGAGTGCGTTCACGGTAGCCTGACAATTTGTTTTGTGGACCTTGCGCACTCTCTTGTGGATCTGAAACATTCCTCGGTAGTAGAATTTCAGCTGGTGGCAGCGGTGGGATGGCCAACACCTGGGATACGATGGAAAGGAGACCAAGCCTGGCGGAGAGAATGGATCCGGATCAGATAACCATGAATATGACTGGAGATTTCGGCGCCGAATTACGACCATCAGGAGCCATAGGCCCACCGCCTGACGGAAGAGGAGACCGACGGAAATTCTTCACAACGCCAAGTCCTCGAGAACGACGTGAGACGGGAAGAGGCGTCGGTTCCGGTCGATCAACCACAGCAATTCTAGGTTATGAAAATCTTCTTGATTTGTCCACACAAGAACTGGAATCCGTGCTGTTGGCACCACCGGCCGACCTGACGCCACGACCTTTAGCGGAGACGGCTACCGAAGATCGACTGAGGGGGCGTGAGCCAGTAGATGAGCAGCCCGACGTTGACCTGAGACGAGAGGTAGAAGACCAGTGTAGCGCCATTCACGTATTGTGTATAACGATGACCTCCGTGATGGGACAGATGTCCACGATACTGAGAAATCAAAGTTTCAGTGACGAGATGACTCAACTGAATAGTGAAGATGGCAGCTATTCTGGTCCGCCCGGGCTGGAAGGAGGGCGACGGGCCGCGGAGACGCCGCGACGGGGCCGCGCTGAATCTGAAACTGGGACGGGACCGAGGCGAGACGGGTCGCTACCAAGAAGAAGTCGAGCTAAACCACCTTGCATCTGCCGTGATCAGCCGTTACAGACGTCAACACCCTGGGCAGAGCTTAGACAGCCGAAGACGACGAAGTTGAATGCCGCTACCTATGACGGTACCACGCCGTGGCGAGACTATTTGGCTCATTTCATTCATTGCGCTGTAATAAATGGGTGGACGTACCAGCGACAGGGTCAATACCTGGCTGTCGTTTTACGGGGGTCAGCACAGCAAGTACTAACCAGCCTAAAGTCTGCACCGGGTAGTACCGACTACGACCGTTTAAAGGAGGCATTGGAGAAGCGCTTTGCCCCACCGAATCAGATGGACCTATACAAGTCGCAGCTGAAGTCTAGACACCGCGAGAGAGATGAAGATCTTCCGCGCCTGGCTCAGGCGTTAATCCGCCTGGTGCAGTCGGCTTATCCTGATGCCGGAGACGACATTCAAGATACCCTTGCCAAGGATCAGTTCCTGAACGCCATCGGTGATGAACTGAGATTTCAAGTCTGGCAGACAAGGCCTAAATCCTTGGATGCGGCGGTACATGCGGCCGTTGAGATGGAAGCATTCACAACTAACGTCGACATGACACATGGTCTACAGCCAGAGCTGTTCATGGCGAGGAAAAGATGGGAACGGAGATTCAGCAGCTGAGAGAAATGAAGCGGTTATTGGAACAGCTTCAGCTAGACACTGAATCACTGCGACAGCAGCGGCCACGACGATACCAGTTGAGATGGGGACATAGGCGTGGCCGATAACGACCATACGATAACCGAGATTGGACACCAAGGTGCTGGACATGCGGTAAAAATGACCATTATCCAGCGAATTGCCCCGAAGGCCGTAGACGAGATGGTTCCCGACCGCTGGATCCACCAAAAACGTCTGTGGCGGCACCCACGTTTCAACTGGTGGTGGACGATACGAGAGCTTTTCCTCACAGATACAAGCCTGGTGATCAGGTTTGCTTGAGAGGGCCTTTTGATGTGAAAGAAGCCCTGACTGATGTGACATACCGCGTTGCTGACGGAGCTGATAGGGTTAAAGTCAGTTGACTTTGTGTGACGTCTTTTAAGGACCTGTGACGTCTTTCAAGGACCTGTGACATAACTGTACTTGGACCACGTGTACCACAACCTGCGTGGTATGGTGTGGGAGTGAGGGTTGGGATGTTTTGTTAAACCTGGAGGTAGGGAGTTGAAACTCGCAACAATATATACTGGGATCTAAATGCACAATATATACAACATATGCCCCAACCTATCAGGCTGTGGTACATCCAAAATCGTCAAGGTACAAGAAGGGTTATTTAAGACAATGTGTTATAGACGAACAGATGTAATATAATTCACCAAATTACAAGCATGTCTTGTCTATCTTTGTAGCCCTGAACCAGAACACCATCTTCACCAACGTACATTTACCATCCCCATCTTATTGTGAGACCACTGAGTCTACAGAGAATAATGGTGATGTCGAGTCCGAGAATGATTCGGGCCCTGTGACGGTCTTTCCATACCCTGTGGTGCACCCAGCCGCAATGAGATCCCCAGCACATCGGCAGACGAGAAGTGGACGGAGAGCCCGGCGTCCTCGGAGATTGGCAGATTACGAGGTTGGTTTACCGCCTGATCCCCCTGTTGAAGTCGAGTCGCCTCTTCTGGAAGAGCAGATGGCCTTGCCGGAGACGTGGTGTCCTCCACGGACGATTCGCAGACGTCGCATCCAGTGACCGGGGCGCTTTAATGACTACATTTTAGCCTGCCAGTGGACAGGAGATGCACGACCGTACGGTTGGGAAAATACGGTTGATGCCCGTGATCGTCGTGGAATGATCTGTGGTGCAGGGCCGACCTGCAATTACTCCTGTGGGCGACAAAAACAGGCTGGCCGACCCCGAGGCTACACTGCCTCAGATGCATGATGAACAGACTTCAGCAAAAGACAGCTCTGGCCTGCTGTGGACCTGATGTCCATTTTACCTGACGACGACTTGGACAGGAAATCAAAAGGACCACCGCCCTGCAATCTTTTTGTGTATACGCTGTATATATGTTCTGTTCTACACACCCGTGCTGCTGCTAGCGTGACAAGAGCCATGACAAGGGCGTCATGTTCTTCGAAGGCGGGGGTAGTGTAACGAAAGTGCAGAAATGCAAGCGTCCCCTTGGGTTCCCCTTTAATAAATCACGGCTGATGGGTGACATGTGACTACAGTTGAAAACGAAAGTAACATTGTTTTTACGTCTGCGGTTGATTGAATTTAACGCTGTAACTTTCCTAGAATGAACTACGACGATCTAGGAGACAGCCAATGCCTCCAAATCCCGGTAAAGTTACCTCAAACGATCAGTTGAGACAGCGGAAGGACCATGGTAAAGCTGGCTTGCTTCGCTGCTGATTACGAGCCAGGAAAGCGGAAATATGACATTGAACTTTGAGGTCGTCGTGTAAATCTACTAGAGAGAGTTGGAGGTTGAGATTTACCAGTTGAGTCCGTTATGAATTGTGGTTTGATCTTCCATAGCCATATTTTCCCAGGAGAGTCCAGATAAACTGATATGGGGAGTGTTGTACAATGACATAAAGAGGGCGCTGCTGTTTCGACGTCTGTTTCTACCTTTATACGCAGAAGAGCGGTAGGCCTATATAAGACTTGTTCCCGCTAAAACGAGGCAGTCTATCAGAAATCTCAAGGTCTCTCTTTCCAGCCTCCTCGATTTAGACAAGGTGACAGGTTGAAACGAACTCCCTCGTTGGCCAAGATCAGTGCACGGGTGCGTTCGCGGTAGGCCGACAGTTTGTCTTGTAGACCTTGCGCACTCTCTTGTGGATCTGAAACGTCCCTCTGTAGTAGAAGTGAGAAAACTTTTCAACGGCGAGCGATGCTGCATTGGACGTCATGCTTGGTTAAATATGATGAAGGTGGCTCCCCTTATTTTTACCGCCATGACCCTTTTTGTAGTTATATGTTACGGGGGGGGGGATTTCCAACTTCCAATTTCCAACTTCTGACTCCTCTCGTGATCGGAAACGGAGAAAAGGTGCTGCTAATTTGTGACTCTGTAGCTTATCATATGCGGTCATTCATAGCCTACTTGAACAACCCCGAATAGAAGATCATGGGTAAATTCAAAATGGTGGCCAGTTGGGGGTACCAGAAAAGGGACATTTTCGTCCTTTCTTCAATGATTTGCTCTCTGTTGATAAAATTGCCCAAAAACTATGTTATTACACATCAGCTACTTATTTACTAAGTTATCATGCAGTTTTGGAGAAGAATAAATATTGAGAAGATACATACAAACATATGCCCCCACCTATCAGGCTGTGGTACATCCAAAATCGTCAATGCCAAGAAGGGTTATTTAAGACAATGTGTTATAGACGAACACCTCTACCTACCAGATGTAATATGATTCAGCAAATTACAAATGTGGGCGGGTGTGCGCCTATTGCTGTTTCCTTTCCTATGTAGCCACGAATTCGAAGTATATGGATTTGCTATGAGAGTTGCATCCCTTGGTTTCCTAGTCTAGAGTAGTGTTTCCGAATACAGCCGATAGGTGGCGTTACTTTCGCCTCGTTCATGACGTAACTACAGCTGTTGAAACCGGATGAAGATGTTGGAACGCTGATCGTTGTAAACTGCAGCGGTTGCCTGGAATTCCATTCGGTGTGTTGTATGCAGATTGCGGTATTTACAATAGTGAGTTCTCGTGATTTATTTGTCAGTAATTAGCTTTAACTCTGTACCAAAGACACACTGTAAATTGTACTGTTGGCGCCTAAAACTTCACATAAAATGGCAGTCACTGACCTATTTACATTGCTGGCACGTGAAACTGTATCCGACCCCCCCTCGTCCATTTTCCCCCATTTCTATATGATTGACTCGCTAAACTCTGAATTGGTATCAAATTTATATCGTTCTGATTAAATCTATTTGAGTCATTGGAGATTTTATTATGATCAAGAATGTGCATGATGTACATGGATTCAAGAATGAATACAATTGATTTATATTGTTTCAGGAAGATCCTGATATAATCTGTCAGTGTTAACGAATTATTATAAGCAAGGCTGTCTGTGGCACAAGGTTAGTTAATTTCTGAGAACTATTAAATAAGTACTGTCACAGAGTGCTTTATGTAACTGATTTTTTTTATGTAACTGAATTATTGACAATTACTAACTGAATTATTGACATTTATTAACTGAACATTCAGGGTAACATTGATAAATCGTGCCATAATGAGCTAATGTAATTGATGTAATTTCAAGGTCAAGCTATTAATCTTGATTGTCCTTTCTGGGCGAGTAATGCACTAAGTTGTACTGATCATATGATGAAAAGTTTCTTGTATTGTATTTGTATTGGTGGATTTAATACTAAGTATTTGATTGTCTGGTTAAATTACCGGTAAATGTTGATGAGATAATTATTGATTACGCCGAACGCGTTTGTTATGGAATGTCGCATAACTATAGTTGGCATTTTGTTTTATTATTTTAACAGGACATGTGACGACATTCGCTGCCCCTTTTGTTACATTGAAATTTGTCTGTATTATGAAACTTGTTCTTGTTTGGACATTCAGAGCAAACAATCCAATACTGTGTGAATAAACTGAAATCAACGACATCATTCACCAAGAACCTTCTCATGTTATCGATATAGCCTACATGAGCCGGGTCACATTTGGCGCTGCGAGCAGGGTGTGATCATTGCTAACAGACAAACAAATAATCAAGGGTCAGTGAACTGTGGAGACTTCTGACCATTTCAACGAAGATAGCCAGGTATATCATTTCCGGCAGAAGGATCGTACAATTGCCAAGAGGAAACATCCGATCATCGGACAGAGACTGAATCATAAACTGCCTAGTGTTATGGAACTCTTTCCTGCGCTTCAAGTGGATTTATTCCAAAAGAAGGAACTCACAAGAATGTGCTATTGGACATCACTCGATTGCAGACTCTCTACATCTGGATCCAGTGCATGAACATTGTTCAAAAAAAAAACCAACAGAAAAACAGAAAAAATAGAAAAACCCAGAAAATAGAGAAAAAAGGAGCTGATACACTGATACAGTAAAGCAAAAACATCTATTGGTTACAGTATACTAAACTGAGCACATTGCATTGGTGAGCACTTTGAGGCAACAAGAAAATACTTCAACAATAGTATATAAAGCTGAAGTTAATGTATTTTAGAGGTGCAGTAGGATGCACCTGTACTTCAAGAGTAGTATATAAAGCTGAAGTTACTGTGTTTTGAGGTGCAGTAGGAAGCACCTGTACTTCAAGAGTAGTATATACAGGTGAAGTTGATGTATTTTAAAGGTGCCGTAGAAAGTAACTGATCAAGAGTAGTATATACTGCGGAAGTTCCTGTAATGTTTGTTGGTGGAGTACTGTATGGTAATCTTCTATTTTGTTTAGGGTGATATTCTGCATACAGTGTTCATGTGCAGAGGAATTATTCTTGTAGAGAAGTATAGGGTGTTTATGTTGTAAGCACGAAACCAAGGGAGGTAACACAAAACATCAGAAAAGTATTGGCTACAGGTGAGTTGGGGAGTAGCTTTGTGGTGCATGCTTGCTTGCGCTCTTTGCGTGCAGTCATTGGACAGGACCAGGCGTCTTTCCACTAAGTTCAAGCGTGCGTGTTTACGGCCATTTCTTCTTGGTACTGTTCCCCTGTTGGGCACCATTTTCGTCACGAGATGAGTAACGGCGGAGGAGGAGATCCACCGGGTGAGGCAGACCAGGCCCCCCGTAGAAGGAATAACGACGATTTAGCGCAACTTCGTCAAACTGTTCAGCAGTTACGTGATGAGCTACAAAGGTCAAGGGAAGGTCGACAGTTTGTCTACGTTCCCCGGGATAGAAAATTAACTATGTTTAAAGGTTCTCCAATGGAAAAAGATGAATGGCTTGTTGAGGAAGTTGTAGAACAGATAAAACGCGTCTTTTCAGCAAGAAATTTTTAGTGCGAGAGGAAAGTCGATTTCATCCCCGGGACAGGAAATTAACTATGTTTAAGGGTTCTCAAATGGAAAAAGATGAATGGCTTGTTGAGGAATTTGTAGAAGAGATAAAACGCGTCTTTTCAGCACGACATTTTTCGCGCGAGGAGAAAGTCGATTTCATAATGCGCCATTTGGAGGGAGCAGCACGTTCCGAAATAAGAGTGCGGCCTAGATTGGAGAGAGAGAACCCAGAGAAGATTCTAGACATCCTGAAGGAGACCTTCGGTGAAAAGCGTTCGGTTCCTCAGCTCAGAGTTTTATGGGCGAAGATAAGCAGATGGTGAAACCCTCCGAGAATTTTCTCATGAACTTAATCGGGTGATGGATCTTGTATTATGTCGAAATGCGAATGGTGTCCCGCACAGAGATATTGCGCTGCGCGACCATTTTGCAGATGCTGTCAGAGATTATCAACTTCGTAGGGAATTGCGTCGAACTATTCGAGAATACCCAGATATCACATTCCTCGACTTAAGAGATGCGGCAATGCGTTACATGGAAGAGGAGGAAGGGTTGAAGAGAGTTCAGAAGCGACCAGCAGCCAGTCGCGAAATAGTGATAGATGACACCAGTCTTACCAACCTTGAGGGTACCCCACTAAACGGGAAGGCAATCCTGCTGCTTTGTCAGACAGTCTGATATCTCACCTGGAACAGCAGACCAGAGCATTTCAAGACCTAGCATTGGAGTTACGTAAAGTTGGTCAATCTACAGTTCGCGAAAATGAAAATGTCCCACCAGAGAGAAGGCAAGGTGCATATCGGCGACGGAAGGAGCCCAAATTTGGTAGTGATGGAAGCCTATCTGCTTTAAATGTGACGAAGCAGGTCACGTGGTGAAAAATTGTCCAAAGAGATCCAACCCAACAGCAACGCGCAACAACTATTCATGTCAGCCCCCTGCTACAGTGAGTCGAGTAGCAGGTGGGGAATTTACAGGCTCATCGGCTTCGTCTGCTCCATCTAACATTGAGGAGATTTACAACAAGGCAGTTGGGGATTGTGTAGTCACAACAGTGTATATGGACGATATTGAGGTACCCAGCTTACTAGATTCAGGTTCGCAAGTGACAACGGTGACAGAAGGATTTTTCAGGAAACACTTGCAAGGTCGCGGGAGGAAGATAATCCCTACCAGACTGGTTAACCCTGACAGCCGCAAATAACCTAGAAATACCCTATGTTGATTATGTAGAACTAGAAATTAGGGCACAAG
The DNA here is from genome assembly GCA_036873755.1 of Hanleya hanleyi. Classification (NCBI taxonomy): domain Eukaryota; kingdom Metazoa; phylum Mollusca; class Polyplacophora; order Lepidopleurida; family Hanleyidae; genus Hanleya; species Hanleya hanleyi. The sequence goes on from JAVTVY010038755.1 coordinate 21,502, forward strand.
GGCAATTACTCCCGTAGATTGGTGTCCTTGTTGTCAAGGACCCTGTAGATGTCTTGGGCAAACAGCGAAAAGATGAGGTTCCTGGGCTTATAGGGCTGAATGTAATTTCCAGATGTCTCGAGTTACTAACAGTGACAGGTAATAGAGCAGTTCCTGGAGAATGGGGTAAGGTGTTCGAAGTGGTTGTTCAGCAGCAACGACAGAGCTGTCGGCTTCAAGGTATATTAAAGGTTTATTAAAGGTGATTCACCATGGAAAATAATTTAGGTGGAGTTCTACATGGTCGATAATGGCAGGTGATCGCTGTGTGAAGGTGAGCGTTCGAGCAGGTTTGGCTGTAGTTGTTGGCCCAAATAAACCTAAAAAATCCAGCCTGTTACCATGGTCCAAGCTGGGTCCATACCTTTCAGGTCGCTATAGCTTATTCTTGTTTATCGAGTGACCTTGCATTGTTCTGAAAGGAGATCGTCCTGAACGACGTTCTGGGAATGTTGTTGTGCTCCCTCTAGGAAAAACATTTTCGAACTATTCTCCTCATGATATTAATTGACTACACGTTGAATCATCTAACATTTGTCACTGTTCAGCTTGAATAAAAGCCAGAGTACACTGGGGTGATGTTCCCGTATGTTCTGGGTGAATAATGTTGACAGCTCAATGGACAACAAACCCGTACCTCGCTGTCCAGGTGATCTGGCAGGTAGGAACGAGTTTCTCTTCCCATTATCGGGAGCTTCTATCTACCCTCTGCTCTTAAAAAATAGTCACAGAATCATGACAGTAAAATGAAATTAAATTATATCAACGACAATTTCCCCAGGCATGTCCCCAGGCATGGTGAATGTATGTTGTTTTGTTTTTGTTTTTTGTTGTCTCAGAAGAAATTTTGTTCTTGAAATTTTATTGGATTAAATTCGTGTTTTGTCAGTCATTTACATACAGTATAGTGACCTTGGATATGTAACTCTCCGCACTTCGGTTGTTCCCGTCATATACGAGGCAACACAGAGGAAGGCAGAAGAAAAGCCCACAGAACGGAAGTGTCAAGCCAAAGCGAGCGTATACGACTCGGTCGAAACATTGAATCTTTGCACAGCCAAACTTTCACCGTCACCAGCCAGTACCGTGCAGTCCACAACTGAATGTAACTGGCAGGAAAGGTCCCCTTACATTACTGTGCATTTTAAAATGAACCAGTAACTGGGTGCTTACTGGCAGGTACTGTTCAGTTACCAGAGGGTACTGCACTGTTACCGTCTGGTTACTGACAGGTTATTCACCTGCTGGTTACCTGTAGGTTCCGACCAATGACCATACAGTAAATATCTGGTAACCGTCCAGTTGCCAACTGAATGGTACTCAGTGTCCAGTCACCCAGCGGATGGTAACCAGCGAATGCTAACTGTGCGGTTACTGCACAGTAAACCTGTTGGTAACAGGACCTTTCCTGCCAGCACTGTTCAGTTGCGAACCGCACAGTGCTGGCTGGTGAATATTTCGCTGTGTATGTTAAAGACAATTTGGCCTGTGATGTATAAAGATGCCGGCATGCCGTGTGCCAAATCGAAGATGTTGTACCGCTACTTTCTACCGAAATGTCGCTTGTCCAAATGTCAAGACACCAGTCTTTACCTATCCCCGAAGTATATTCTCAATCCGTGTGGTTTTATGTTGGCCTACTAAGTTATTCGATTACAGGACTGTTGACGTGACGTAGAAGCAAATGAAGCGTTAGTACCTAAACCGGTGATTGTAGATAATTACAGGTTATCGGATACGCTCATTTATCGAGGTAATAACCGACTGTCACCAATAAACAATATACCAGTACAAAAACAACCTAGTGGCTGTTACATTTATGCCTTCTCCTGTTAAGGGTCAACAGTGGATACGTTAAGTCATGCTTTTGTCAGGAAATGAACGGTGCGCTAACATAATACCGGGCACCCCTAATAACATGTGTAATGGTAATGGTATATATGTTGAGTATGTCGTCGATGCGGGGTGGAGAAGAAGAAATTATCTACCGTCTTATTGACATTGAGAGTCGTGGCTGCGGTAACTCGCTTAACAGAGGCGCTCGTGACAAATTATCCGCCTGATGCGCCGAGTACATTCTTCACATTCCGGCGATACTTCCCTCACTTTGTTTGTGAATAGCTCTATCCTGACTTCCAGATTTACCGTAAATTAGCCATAAATGTTTCCCCGAGTATTCAGTAATGAAGGGCACCACGTTACATTCAGATTCAGGCCGAATTTGCTACCAAGGACGGCATGTACAGTAATAACGATCAGTAATATCAAACTACATGTGGCAGACCTATCAGATCGTCATATGTGGTGAAAATATCACAGGGCTAAGTAGCACTGTTTTGTCACAGATTTTTTGGAAAATTTAAAATTAAATTTTTTTAAAGTTTAAATTTTTTTTTTTTTTAAATTTTTGTTTTTGTTTTTGTTTTTAACATCTTGGAAACACTAAATTATTATATAGCTTACTATAATACTCATACATGGTCATATTTTAAAGCGCGAGCCCGTGTTGCCAAGCATGGAAAATTACACTATATAGTATATGTAACCTATACATAGACTCTGTATAGGGTATATAATATGACCATGTATGAGTATTATAGTAAGCTATATAATAATTTAGTGTTTCCAAGATGTTCAAAAAAAATTAAAATTTTAAAATTAAAAAAAAAAAAAAATAAAAATTTAAAAATATTAAAATTTTAAAATTTAAAAAGTTTTAATTTTAAATTTTCAAAAAAATCTCTGACAAAACAGTTCTGCTTAGCCCTGTGGAAAATATCACCAGGCGGCAAAGTGATTGAACACTCGTTGGAGAAATACTTTATATCGAGGCGTCACAACCGACATTAACTGGTCAATCGTCGATCAATAATGTCAGCGTACATAACGTAGATACTATTTATACGACAATATTAGCTCCACACTCCAAGCCTTATTCACTGACACACAGTGTACACTTCTTGTTGTGGCTTTAGTGAGAATCGAACTGACGACTTAGGGCATTTGCGTACACTTCGTCATTCATAAGATGGATTGCGAATTGTGTCTCCATTATCGCGGAGCGATATCCGATACTTTACCGGATTCTGTTCGGCCTTCATCCGGCGGAGTATAGACTGGAGAAATCTGATAAATTACAGGTTTTCATACCACTTCGGAAACAGATATTGCCTGGGCTTACAAAAGATATAGGTATGAATAACTTTCGTATCACCCAAGAGGCGTTGTATATCTGTAATTTTGAACAAGTAGGGCAGCACATGACTCGAAAATGGCGGCTTACGTTGGGGTTACGTCGGTAGACTTTAGCTGATTGGCTGACGAAGTCGCGTGGTATTGATTTAAGGAAATTCCCTCTTGCAGTTCAAAGCCGAAAGTAGGCTGAGAATGGATACACACGATCCGAGTCAAACTCCGAACAGCGCATGTCAGCTGAACGACTATCGTCTGGCTACAAGCTCTGCCCGCAGTCGCAGGCTCTAGCACAGACCCAAAGACCAGGGAAGACGTGGGTTTGTTACGATGGGACCAATCACGCACATATGCAGCTCCCTACGCAAATAGATTCGTTCCGAACGGCGAGAAAATCAAGAATCTAACAACTTCTTTTTCGGTGTAAGCTATTTATTAAATAATTTTGGGATATATTTGGTTGATGATACAAAGGTTTTTAGCGGAAAGAAGGAAGGTATATATTGTGGAGTAATCTCAACGCTGAGAGCGTGTTAACGATATTTTCAATTGCGGGCAGTGTTTGTAGCCAGACGATAGTCGTTCAGCTGACATGCGCTGTTCGGAGTTTGGATCCCAGTGTCAGTAGTAGTATATAGTACGCTATCGGACGGCGATTCCCCCCGGATGTAAAAATGACGTCACAATTGAGGGTGTGGCGCCATCTCTACACTATGAATGCAAGGGAGACAACTCGGGCATTGGGGGGTTATTGGGGGGGGGGGAATTCGCGTCATTGACAAAAAAAAAAAGTTCCGGCAAAAAAAAAAAAAAAAAAAATGTATTCATGCGCGGTGATGCGGTTTGGCCGCGGTTTTGGCGGTGATTCGGTCTCGGGAAAAAGCTTCCGCGGAGGAAAAGTAGTCCCTAGATAAAACGGTCCGATGGGGTCGAGTGAGGTATCAAAGTGAAGCTTAGGTGAAGGGGCATCTAATGGGTTGGGTGTGGGGTTGACATATCGGCCTTCTGCGCATGCGCGGCGGCCGAAGGGTATGCAAATAGCCTTTTTGGAGCTATGGGAGCCCCTAGTTGACCGATGGGGTCGAGTGAGGTATCAAAGTGAAGCATTCATGAAGGGTCATCTGATGGGCTGGGCGCGAGGTTGAACTATCGGCATTCTGCGCATGCGCGGAGGCCCAAGGGTATGGAAATAGACGTTTTGGAGCTAGGGAAGCCCCTAATGGACCAATGGAGTCGAGTGAGGTATCGATGTGAAGCATTCGTGAAGGGGCATCTGATGGACTGGGTGTGGGCTGAAATATCGGCATTCTGCGCATGCGCGGTGGCCCAAGGGTATGGAAATAGCGGTTTTGGAGCTAGGGGAGTCCCTAATGGGCCAATGGAGTCGTAGGAGGTATCAAAGTGAAGCATTCGTGAAGGGGCATCTGATGGACTGGGCGTGGGGTTGAAATATCGGCATTCTGCGCATGCGCGGTGACCCAAGGGTATGGAAATAGACGTTTTGGAGCTAGGGGAGCCCCTAATGGTCCAATGGGGTCGAGTGAGGTATCAAAGTGAAGCATTCGTGAAGGGGCATCTGATGGACTGGGTGTGGGGTTGACATATCGGCCTTCTGCGCATGCGCGGTGGCCCAAGGGCATGAAAATAGCCTTTTTGGAGCTAGGGGAGCCCCTAATGGTCCAATGGGATCGAGTGAGGTATCAAAGTGAAGCATTCATGAAGGGGCATCTGATGGACTGGGTGTGGGGTTGAATTAGGGTCATTCTGCGCATGCGCGGTGGCCCAAGGGTATGAAAATAGACGTTTTGGCATCTAGGGGAGCCCCTAATGGTCGAATGGGGTCGAGTGAGGTATCAACGTGAAGCCTAGGTGAAGGGGTATTTGATGGCTGGGTGGGTGCATGTAAAATTTTTCCTGAAAAAAAAATACGGAACACGGACTTTATCGAAAAACCTGGGAAAATGCCTATATGGGGTATGAGGGGTATATAGGTCGCCGGGCTTAACGGGGCTTGTCTATCAACAGAGTTATCTTCCCCTAGTTCCAGGGTGGGTGTATGTAAAAATTTTCCTGAAAAAATACGGAATACGGACTTTATCCTAAATTACGGGAAAATGCCTATGTGGGGTATGGGAGGTATAGGACCATCCTGGGAAACGTACTTCTATACATTTGCGGTAGGGTTGTGAGGTCTCGTTTTACTCGTCTCGTCATTTAGAACATGATAGGAAGTGTCCCCGTGCGAATCGGTGAAATTTTTGAAAAAAGTCACCGAACCCCATATAGTCCCATACTGAGGGTATAGGACCGATGTTTGTCCCCCTGGGAAACGTACTTCTATACATTTGCGGTAGGGTTGTGGGGGTCTCGTTTTACTCGTCTCGTCATTTAGAACATGATAGGAAGTGTCCCCGTGCGAATCGGTGAAATTTTTGAAAAAAGTCACCGAGCCCCATATAGTCCCATACTGGGGTATAGGATCAATGTTTGTCCCCCTGGGAAACGTACTTCTATACATTTGCGGTAGGGTTGTGGGGTCTCGTTTTACTCGTCTCGTCATTTAGAACATGATAGGAAGTGTCCCCGTGCGAATCGGTGAAATTTTTGAAAAAGTACGATATAGCCTCATATAGTCCCATACTGAGGGTATAGGATCGATGTTTGTCCCCTGGGAAACGTACTTCTATACATTTGCGGTAGGGTTGTGGGGTCTCGTTCTACTCGTCTCGTCATTTAGAACATGATAGGAAGTGTCCCCGTGCGAATCGGTGAAATTTTTGAAAAAGTACGATATAGCCTCATATAGTCCCATACTGGGGTATAGGTTCAATGTTTATCCTACTGGGAAACCCACTTGTATACATTTGCGGTAGGGTTGTGAGGTCTCGTTTTACTCGTCTCGTCATTTAGAACATGATAGGAAGTGTCCCCGTGCGAATCGGTGAAATTTTTGAAAAAAGTCACCGAGGCCTGGGTAGGCCCATAGGCCTATACTGCATGGCTATGGGTGTATAGGCCCATACGGGGTGGACATGTTGGAGTCTAGGTGGGCCACTCATGGTCCAATGGGGTCGAGTGAGGTCTTATTTTGAAGCTCTCGTGGAGGAGCACTTGACTACACTAATGGTTCGTCCGTGTTCAATAGTCTGCGCATGCGCAGTCTGGCCGTAGTATAGAAAACAGGCATTTTGGGTGCTATGTAGGGGTGTGTTTGGGTTAGAGATGAGCTAATCACGGTTCGAATGGGTCGTGTGAGGTGTCAAAGTGAAGCTTGTGTGGGGTAGAGTCAGAATGGTGTGTTTTTGAATGCATGTCGCGTTAATCTGCGCATGCGCAGTTGGTTGTAGTAAGTAAAGTGGCCATTTTGGGGCAGCGAAGGAAGTTATTTGGGGTCGAGATGGGCTAATCACGGTTCGAATGCGTCCTGAAAGGTGTCATCTTGTAGTTCTCGGGGTGTACACTCCGATTTAAGGGATGTTCGCGTCATCTGTGACGTCATCGGTACGAGTAGTAGCGAAAGTGGCCATTTTCGGGCAGTACATGAAGGTATTGGGGTCGAGATGGGCTATTCACGGTTCGAATGCGTCCTGGAAGGTGTCATCTTGTAGTTCTCGGGGTGTACATTCCGATTTGAGGGATGTTCGCGTCATCTGTGACGTCATCGGTGACGTCATCGGTACGAGTAGTAGCGAAAGTGGACATTTTCGGGCAGTACATGAAGGTATTTGGGATCGAGATGGGCTATTCACGGTTCGAATGCGTCCTCGAAGGTGTCATCTTGTAGTTCTCGGGGTGTACATTCCGATTTGCGGTATGTTCGCGTCATCTGTGACGTCATCGGTACGAGTAGTAGCGAAAGTGGACATTTTCTGGCAGTACATGAAGGTATTTGGGGTCGAGATGGGCTATTCACGGTTCGAATGCGTCCTGGAAGGTGTCATCTTGTAGTTCTCGGGGTGTACATTCCGATTTGAGGGGTGTCCGCGTCATCTGTGATGTCATTGATGACGTCATCGGTACGAGTAGTAGCGAAAGTGGACATTTTGTGGGTGCGTGAGGGTGAGTTTGGTGTAGAGATGCACCATCCTTAGTCCGAATGCGTCGTGTGAGGTGTCATTTTGTAGCTCTCGGGGTGTACATTCCGAATTGAGGCATGTCCGAAGCATCTGTGACGTCATCGATGACGTCATCAGTAGGAGTATTAGCGAAAGTGAGCCTTTTGGGGCAGTGCAGGAAGGTATTTGGTGTAGAGATGGACCATCCGCGTTGCGAATGCGTCGTGTGGGGTATCATGTTGTAGCTCTCGGAGTATAGACCCTGATTTCAGGGATATTTATAGCATCTGTGACGTCATTGGTGACGTCATTAGTACAAGTTGTAGCGAAAGTGGGCCTTTTTAGCAGTGAAGGATGTTATTTGGTGTAGAGATGGACCATCCGCGGTCCAAATGGACCGTGTGAGGTGTCATCTTGTAGCAACGCCCACCAACACCATTCTTAATGCTTCAACGCCCTGGTGAAATAGCTCAGAAGCTCTGATATTCCATGGAATTGTCACTAATTCTTCGTAATGCGGTGATGCCCGTCAACGCCCGTCGTTACACCTTAACACTCTAACATAACGCCATGATATAGACCAGAGAGAGAACAACAACAACAACAAGGATGACACATGAGAGAACAACAACAACAAGAAGTTTTTTTCATATATTTTATTTTCCCCAATGTTACATCACACCCACGCTGGGGGAGCCGCGTTGGGTATATTTACAATTCAAGAAGATTCTTATCCAATCAGAGGCCACCATTTGCATGTTTCATATTCGTTCCTGTCCGTTAGATGTATTCTTGTCCAATCAGAAGTCTCCATTTCAGAAAGCGCCATCTGAACCGTTTATTCTAATCATCGTCGGGCAGGCCAGGATACCGTTGAGGCAACATATCCTCAGATAGTTGTTTGCGCATTCTGAGTATCTATCAGTGCACGGGTGAATACTTTCATCCGATGGAGGTGGTGGTCAGTTTAACCACGAAGAACGCAACATTGGTCATTATCTCCACTATCCACTTGGTGTTACAATTCAAGAAGACTTGTCCAATCAGAGGCCACCATTTGCATCTGTCATATTCGTTCCTGTCCGTTAGATGTATTCTTGTCCAATCAGAAGTCTTCATTTCAGAAAGTTCCATCTTCGACCATGTTCGCTCTGAACCGTTTATTCTAATCACCGTTGGTCAAGCCAGGATACCGTTGAGGCAACATATCCTCAGATAGTTGTTTGCGCATTCTGAGAATCTATCAGTGCCTGGGTGAATACATTCATCCGATGGGTTGGTCGGTCAGCTTGGTCACGAAGAACGTAACATTGGTTACCCTCTCCACTTTCCACTTGGTGTTGGGGCGTTGTTGTTGGGCCCATTCCAAGGGATCCACGTTGGCCAGGTTCTCCAGCATCGTCTCTAGCGACGCCCGGTTAATGATGGTAAACGGTTGGTCAAATACCCGGATGTTACTGCTCGGGTAAAAGTATCGGACTTGATCTGTCTCCTTATGCTGCAGCACATAACCAAACGCCAGATTTAATTTGAAGGACGTTGCTTGGTCATTGAAGATGGCTTCCACGTAGCTGCCTAGACGGGCGAGGTCGGTCAGTCGAAAATTGTAGATATCTTGAATAGGGCGATGACGGTAGAAACAGTGCCGTATCATGGTCCAATGGCGCCGATAGATGTCACTCACTGGATGGGCGCCCTGTAAGAGATCGCTAGGAACATTTATGGGCTCGTCCAGAAAATGTTCGATGTTATCAGGCGTATGACTCGAAACCGTAACGGTGGGGTCCGGCTGGATATCCAGGCCCTCCTGGACCGTGGGTATAGGCAGGCTCTTCGTCATCGTATCACCAGTGGCGTTCGTCTCTCCGGGTTCATCTTCACTGGGTCTGACCTTCCGCGGCTCCTCTTTAGTGGAAAGTTGTCGCCCAAACCGTAGAGACGGGGCATGCTTCAAACGTTGGTGCTGTCTAAACCGACTGGGTCGTTTGAAGAGTCGACCACAATCATTACATAGTACCGTCGCACCCGCGTGGAGTACCCTCTCATGACGCAGTAAATGATCCTTCCGATTGAATGACCGTGCGCAGATTATACAAGTATACCGGGCATCGTTGTGGATGGAGGCCTCGTGGCGTCGTAACTTATCTAGACGAGTAAACAGCTTCTGGCAAGTTGTGCAAGTGAACATCTTGGTGGTTGACAGAGTGTCTGATGAAACGTCCAGGCCGCTTCCCTTTTATAGCACGCTAGCTGGTGATCTATTTTTAGCACACTCAGTTCAACTATCCCCAAGTCGAGGGCCGAGCCGTGACATCTTCGGTAACATCCGTGTCTCTTCGGTCACCTCCGTACCGTCAACGATCAACATGTAGACATATAGAGTATGTACGGCATGTTATGGTATTCATCAGTGCATGAGTGACGCATTCAGCCGATGGGAGTGGTCGGTCAGCTTGGTAACGAAAAACGTAACATTGGTCACACTCTCCACTGTCCACTTGGTGTTGGGGCGTTGTTGTTGGGCCCATTCCAAGGGATCCACGGTGTCCAGTTTCTCCAGCATCGTCTCTAGCGACACTCGGTTAATGATGGTAAACGGTTGGTCAAATACCCGGATGTTACTGCTCGGGTAAAAATATCGGACTTGGACTGTCTCTTTATGCTGCAGCACATAACCAAACGCCAGATTCAATTTGAAGGCCGTAGTTTGATCTTTGAAGATGGCTTCTACGTAGCTACGTAGACGGGCGAGGTCGGTCAGTCGAAAATTGTAGATATCTTGAATAGGGCGATGACGGTGGAAACAGTGCCGTATCATGGACCAATGGCGCCGATAGATGTCACTCACTGGATGGGCGCCCTGTAAGAGATCGCTAGGAACATTTATGGGCTCGTCCAGAAAATGTTCGATGTTGTCAGGCGTATGACTCGAAACCGTAACGGTGGGGTCCGGCTGGATATCCAGGCCCTCCTGGACCGTGGGTATAGGCAGGCTCTTCGTCATCGCACCACCAGTGGCGTTCGTCTCTCCGGGTTCATCTTCACTGGGTCTGACCTTCCGCGGCCCCTCTTTAGTGGAAAGTTGTCGCCCAAACCGTAGAGACGGGGCATGCATCAAACGTTGGTGCTGTCTAAACCGACTGGGTCGTTTGAAGAGTCGACCACAATCATTACATAGTACCGTCGCACCCGCGTGAAGTACCCTCTCATGACGCAGTAAATGATCCTCCCGATTGAATGACCGTGCGCAGATTATACAAGTATACCGGGCATCGTTGTGGATGGAGGCCTCGTGGCGTCGTAACTTATCTAGACGAGTAAACAGCTTCTGGCAAGTTGTGCAAGTGAACATCTTGGTGGTTGACAGAGTGTCTGATGAAACGTCCAGGCCGCTTCCCTTTTATAGCACGCTAGCTGGTGATCTATTTTTAGCACACTCAGTTCAACTATCCCCAAGTCGAGGGCCGAGCCTTGACATCTTCGGTAACATCCGTGTCTCTTCGGTCACCTCCGTACCGTCAACGATCAACATGTAGACATATAGAGTATGTACGGCATGTTATGGTATTCATCAGTGCATGAGTGACGCATTCAGCCGATGGGAGTGGTCGGTCAGCTTGGTAACGAAAAACGTAACATTGGTCACACTCTCCACTGTCCACTTGGTGTTGGGGCGTTGTTGTTGGGCCCATTCCAAGGGATCCACGGTGTCCAGTTTCTCCAGCATCGTCTCTAGCGACACTCGGTTAATGATGGTAAACGGTTGGTCAAATACCCGGATGTTACTGCTCGGGTAAAAATATCGGACTTGGACTGTCTCTTTATGCTGCAGCACATAACCAAACACCAGATTCAATTTGAAGGCCGTAGTTTGATCTTTGAAGATGGCTTCTACGTAGCCACGTAGACGGGCGAGGTCGGTCAGTCGGAAATTGTAGATATCTTGAATAGGGCGATGACGGTAGAAACAGTGCCGGATCATGGGCCAATGGCGCCGATAAATGTCACTCACTGGATGGTCTTCGTGTAACAGATCGCTGGGAACATTTATGGCTTCGTCCACGAAGTGTACTTTGCCCTCCACGTCGTACAAAATCTGGCCCAAGGTCTTGTCGTCGGAATTTGACTGTTGAATTAGGGCGACATCATCATCATCGGCCCTCGTGCGATGGGTGGGAGTTCCCCCTGTTTCGATATTGATGCCTACGGGCTCTTCTATCTGCAAACGTGGCTGCGGAACAGGGTGTCGTGTGCGTTGGTGTCGCAGCAACTGACTGGTCAGTTTGAAAAGCCGACCACATTCTTCGCATGGACGCTTGGGTACTTCATGGCGTGCACGTGTGTGGCGCTGTAAATGATCCGGGCGCTGAAACGACAGTGTACATATCGTACAGTTATACCGGGCGGTTCCTTCGTGCTTGGTAGCCTCATGGCGGCGCAAGTCGTGCAGACGAGTGAATGATTTCGAGCACGTAGTACAAGTGAACATCTTGGTGGTTGACAGAGTGTCTGATGAAACGGCCAGACCGCTTTCCTTTTATAGCACGCTAGCTGATATCATGTTCGGGCACTTCCGTGTCTCTTCGGATGTAAAAGTCCCCGGATGTAAAAGTGCCCGAATGTTTACGAATGTTCCACCATTCCGGACTTCTATCAGGTCCATGTCCAGAAGCTCTCATACGCCGCCATTTTGGAGCCGCCATGTTGGATCCGTCATTTTGGAACCGCCATCTTGGATATGTCCCATAATGCACTGGGTCAAAATACTCGCTTCTGATTGGACGAGAGCTCTGTGACGGATTTTAAATACTCGCTTCTGTTTGGTGTACGTCGCTAAAGGTCACCGGAACTGACCTTTGACCCCGGCGCGCGCAAAGGTTTCCACCGCATATCCAAGATGGCGGTTCCAAAATGACGGATCCAACATGGCGGCTCCAAAATGGCGGCGTATGAGAGCTTCTGGACATGGACCTGATAGAAGTCCGGAATGGTGGAACATTCGTAAACATTCGGGCACTTTTACATCCGGGGACTTTTACATCCGAAGAGACACGGAAGTGCCCGAACATGATATCAGCTAGCGTGCTATAAAAGGAAAGCGGTCTGGCCGTTTCATCAGACACTCTGTCAACCACCAAGATGTTCACTTGTACTACGTGCTCGAAATCATTCACTCGTCTGCACGACTTGCGCCGCCATGAGGCTACCAAGCACGAAGGAACCGCCCGGTATAACTGTACGATATGTACACTGTCGTTTCAGCGCCCGGATCATTTACAGCGCCACACACGTGCACGCCATGAAGTACCCAAGCGTCCATGCGAAGAATGTGGTCGGCTTTTCAAACTGACCAGTCAGTTGCTGCGACACCAACGCACACGACACCCTGTTCCGCAGCCACGTTTGCAGATAGAAGAGCCCGTAGGCATCAATATCGAAACAGGGGGAACTCCCACCCATCGCACGAGGGCCGATGATGATGTCGCCCTAATTCAACAGTCAAATTCCGACGACAAGACCTTGGGCCAGATTTTGTACGACGTGGAGGGCAAAGTACACTTCGTGGACGAAGCCATAAATGTTCCCAGCGATCTGTTACACGAAGACCATCCAGTGAGTGACATTTATCGGCGCCATTGGCCCATGATCCGGCACTGTTTCTACCGTCATCGCCCTATTCAAGATATCTACAATTTCTGACTGACCGACCTCGCCCGTCTACGTGGCTACGTAGAAGCCATCTTCAAAGATCAAACTACAGCCTTCAAATTGAATCTGGTGTTTGGTTATGTGCTGCAGCATAAAGAGACAGTCCAAGTCCGATATTTTTACCCGAGCAGTAACATCCGGGTATTTGACCAACCGTTTACCATCATTAACCGAGTGTCGCTAGAGACGATGCTGGAGAAACTGGACACCGTGGATCCCTTGGAATGGGCCCAACAACAACGCCCCAACACCAAGTGGACAGTGGAGAGTGTGACCAATGTTACGTTTTTCGTTACCAAGCTGACCGACCACTCCCATCGGCTGAATGCGTCACTCATGCACTGATGAATACCATAACATGCCGTACATACTCTATATGTCTACATGTTGATCGTTGACGGTACGGAGGTGACCGAAGAGACACGGATGTTACCGAAGATGTCAAGGCTCGGCCCTCGACTTGGGGATAGTTGAACTGAGTGTGCTAAAAATAGATCACCAGCTAGCGTGCTATAAAAGGGAAGCGGCCTGGACGTTTCATCAGACACTCTGTCAACCACCAAGATGTTCACTTGCACAACTTGCCAGAAGCTGTTTACTCGTCTAGATAAGTTACGACGCCACGAGGCCTCCATCCACAACGATGCCCGGTATACTTGTATAATCTGCGCACGGTCATTCAATCGGGAGGATCATTTACTGCGTCATGAGAGGGTACTTCACGCGGGTGCGACGGTACTATGTAATGATTGTGGTCGACTCTTCAAACGACCCAGTCGGTTTAGACAGCACCAACGTTTGATGCATGCCCCGTCTCTACGGTTTGGGCGACAACTTTCCACTAAAGAGGGGCCGCGGAAGGTCAGACCCAGTGAAGATGAACCCGGAGAGACGAACGCCACTGGTGATGCGATGACGAAGAGCCTGCCTATACCCACGGTCCAGGAGGGCCTGGATATCCAGCCGGACCCCACCGTTACGGTTTCGAGTCATACGCCTGACAACATCGAACATTTTCTGGACGAGCCCATAAATGTTCCTAGCGATCTCTTACAGGGCGCCCATCCAGTGAGTGACATCTATCGGCGCCATTGGACCATGATACGGCACTGTTTCTACCGTCATCGCCCTATTCAAGATATCTACAATTTTCGACTGACCGACCTCGCCCGTCTAGGCAGCTACGTGGAAGCCATCTTCAATGACCAAGCAACGTCCTTCAAATTAAATCTGGCGTTTGGTTATGTGCTGCAGCATAAGGAGACAGATCAAGTCCGATACTTTTACCCGAGCAGTAACATCCGGGTATTTGACCAACCGTTTACCATCATTAACCGGGCGTCGCTAGAGACGATGCTGGAGAACCTGGCCAACGTGGATCCCTTGGAATGGGCCCAACAACAACGCCCCAACACCAAGTGGAAAGTGGAGAGGGTAACCAATGTTACGTTCTTCGTGACCAAGCTGACCGACCAACCCATCGGATGAATGTATTCACCCAGGCACTGATAGATTCTCAGAATGCGCAAACAACTATCTGAGGATATGTTGCCTCAACGGTATCCTGGCTTGACCAACGGTGATTAGAATAAACGGTTCAGAGCGAACATGGCCGAAGATGGAACTTTCTGAAATGAAGACTTCTGATTGGACAAGAATACATCTAACGGACAGGAACGAATATGACAGATGCAAATGGTGGCCTCTGATTGGACAAGTCTTCTTGAATTGTAACACCAAGTGGATAGTGGAGATAATGACCAATGTTGCGTTCTTCGTGGTTAAACTGACCACCACCTCCATCGGATGAAAGTATTCACCCGTGCACTGATAGATACTCAGAATGCGCAAACAACTATCTGAGGATATGTTGCCTCAACGGTATCCTGGCCTGCCCGACGATGATTAGAATAAACGGTTCAGATGGCGCTTTCTGAAATGGAGACTTCTGATTGGACAAGAATACATCTAACGGACAGGAACGAATATGAAACATGCAAATGGTGGCCTCTGATTGGATAAGAATCTTCTTGAATTGTAAATATACCCAACGCGGCTCCCCCAGCGTGGGTGTGATGTAACATTGGGGAAAATAAAATATATGAAAAAAACTTCTTGTTGTTGTTGTTCTCTCATGTGTCATCCTTGTTGTTGTTGTTGTTCTCTCTCTGGTCTATATCATGGCGTTATGTTAGAGTGTTAAGGTGTAACGACGGGCGTTGACGGGCATCACCGCATTACGAAGAATTAGTGACAATTCCATGGAATATCAGAGCTTCTGAGCTATTTCACCAGGGCGTTGAAGCATTAAGAATGGTGTTGGTGGGCGTTGCTACAAGATGACACCTCACACGGTCCATTTGGACCGCGGATGGTCCATCTCTACACCAAATAACATCCTTCACTGCTAAAAAAGGCCCACTTTCGCTACAACTTGTACTAATGACGTCACCAATGACGTCACAGATGCTATAAATATCCCTGAAATCAGGGTCTATACTCCGAGAGCTACAACATGATACCCCACACGACGCATTCGCAACGCGGATGGTCCATCTCTACACCAAATACCTTCCTGCACTGCCCCAAAAGGCTCACTTTCGCTAATACTCCTACTGATGACGTCATCGATGACGTCACAGATGCTTCGGACATGCCTCAATTCGGAATGTACACCCTGAGAGCTACAAAATGACACCTCACACGACGCATTCGGACTAAGGATGGTGCATCTCTACACCAAACTCACCCTCACGCACCCACAAAATGTCCACTTTCGCTACTACTCGTACCGATGACGTCATCAATGACGTCACAGATGACGCGGACACCCTCAAATCGGAATGTACACCCCGAGAACTACAAGATGACACCTTCCAGGACGCATTCGAACCGTGAATAGCCCATCTCGACCCCAAATACCTTCATGTACTGCCAGAAAATGTCCACTTTCGCTACTACTCGTACCGATGACGTCACCGATGACGTCACAGATGACGCGAACATACCGCAAATCGGAATGTACACCCCGAGAACTACAAGATGACACCTTCGAGGACGCATTCGAACCGTGAATAGCCCATCTCGATCCCAAATACCTTCATGTACTGCCCGAAAATGTCCACTTTCGCTACTACTCGTACCGATGACGTCACCGATGACGTCACAGATGACGCGGACATCCCTCAAATCGGAATGTACACCCGAGAACTACAAGATGACACCTTCCAGGACGCATTCGAACCGTGAATAGCCCATCTCGACCCCAAATACCTTCATGTACTGCCCGAAAATGGCCACTTTCGCTACTACTCGTACCGATGACGTCACAGACGTGACGCGAACATCCCTCAAATCGGAGTGTACACCCCGAGAACTACAAGATGACACCTTTCAGGACGCATTCGAACCGTGATTAGCCCATCTCGACCCCAAATAACTTCCTTCGCTGCCCCAAAATGGCCACTTTACTTACTACAACCAACTGCGCATGCGCAGATTAACGCGACATGCATTCAAAAACACACCATTCTGACTCTACCCCACACAAGCTTCACTTTGACACCTCACACGACCCATTCGAACCGTGATTAGCTCATCTCTAACCCAAACACACCCCTACATAGCACCCAAAATGCCTGTTTTCTATACTACGGCCAGACTGCGCATGCGCAGACTATTGAACACGGACGAACCATTAGTGTAGTCAAGTGCTCCTCCACGAGAGCTTCAAAATAAGACCTCACTCGACCCCATTGGACCATGAGTGGCCCACCTAGACTCCAACATGTCCACCCCGTATGGGCCTATACACCCATAGCCATGCAGTATAGGCCTATGGGCCTACCCAGGCCTCGGTGACTTTTTTCAAAAATTTCACCGATTCGCACGGGGACACTTCCTATCATGTTCTAAATGACGAGACGAGTAAAACGAGACCTCACAACCCTACCGCAAATGTATACAAGTGGGTTTCCCAGTAGGATAAACATTGAACCTATACCCCAGTATGGGACTATATGAGGCTATATCGTACTTTTTCAAAAATTTCACCGATTCGCACGGGGACACTTCCTATCATGTTCTAAATGACGAGACGAGTAGAACGAGACCCCACAACCCTACCGCAAATGTATAGAAGTACGTTTCCCAGGGGACAAACATCGATCCTATACCCTCAGTATGGGACTATATGAGGCTATATCGTACTTTTTCAAAAATTTCACCGATTCGCACGGGGACACTTCCTATCATGTTCTAAATGACGAGACGAGTAAAACGAGACCCCACAACCCTACCGCAAATGTATAGAAGTACGTTTCCCAGGGGGACAAACATTGATCCTATACCCTCAGTATGGGACTATATGGGGTTCGGTGACTTTTTTCAAAAATTTCACCGATTCGCACGGGGACACTTCCTATCATGTTCTAAATGACGAGACGAGTAAAACGAGACCCCACAACCCTACCGCAAATGTATAGAAGTACGTTTCCCAGGGGGACAAACATCGGTCCTATACCCTCAGTATGGGACTATATGAGGCTATATCGTACTTTTTCAAAAATTTCACCGATTCGCACGGGGACACTTCCTATCATGTTCTAAATGACGAGACGAGTAAAACGAGACCTCACAACCCTACCGCAAATGTATAGAAGTACGTTTCCCAGGATGGTCCTATACCTCCCATACCCCACATAGGCATTTTCCCGTAATTTAGGATAAAGTCCGTATTCCGTATTTTTTCAGGAAAATTTTTACATACACGCACCCTGGAACTAGGGGAAGATAACTCTGTTGATGGACAAGCCCCGTTAAGCCCGGCGACCTATATACCCCTCATACCCCATATAGGCATTTTCCCAGGTTTTTCGATAAAGTCCGTGTTCCGTATTTTTTTTCAGGAAAAATTTTACATGCAGCCACCCAGCCATCAAATACCCCTTCACCTAGGCTTCACGTTGATACCTCACTCGACCCCATTCGACCATTAGGGGCTCCCCTAGATGCCAAAACGTCTATTTTCATACCCTTGGGCCACCGCGCATGCGCAGAATGACCCTAATTCAACCCCACACCCAGTCCATCAGATGCCCCTTCATGAATGCTTCACTTTGATACCTCACTCGATCCCATTGGACCATTAGGGGCTCCCCTAGCTCCAAAAAGGCTATTTTCATGCCCTTGGGCCACCGCGCATGCGCAGAAGGCCGATATGTCAACCCCACACCCAGTCCATCAGATGCCCCTTCACGAATGCTTCACTTTGATACCTCACTCGACCCCATTGGACCATTAGGGGTTCCCCTAGCTCCAAAACGTCTATTTCCATACCCTTGGGTCACCGCGCATGCGCAGAATGCCGATATTTCAACCCCACGCCCAGTCCATCAGATGCCCCTTCACGAATGCTTCACTTTGATACCTCCTACGACTCCATTGGCCCATTAGGGACTCCCCTAGCTCCAAAACCGCTATTTCCATACCCTTGGGCCACCGCGCATGCGCAGAATGCCGATATTTCAACCCCACACCCAGCCCATCAGATGCCCCTTCACGAATGCTTCACATCGATACCTCACTCGACCCCATTGGTCCATTAGGGGCTTCCCTAGCTCCAAAACGTCTATTTCCATACCCTTGGGCCTCCGCGCATGCGCAGAATGCCGATAGTTCAACCTCGCGCCCAGCCCATCAGATGACCCTTCATGAATGCTTCACTTTGATACCTCACTCGACCCCATCGGTCAACTAGGGGCTCCCATAGCTCCAAAAAGGCTATTTTCTTACCCTTCGGCCGCCGCGCATGCGCAGAAGGCCGATATGTCAACCCCACACCCAACCCATTAGATGCCCCTTCACCTAAGCTTCACTTTGATACCTCACTCGACCCCATCGGACCATTTTATCTAGGGACTACTTTTCCTCCGCGGAAGCTTTTTCCCGAGACCGAATCACCGCCAAAACCGCGGCCAAACCGCATCACCGCGCATGAATACATTTTTTTTTTTTTTTTTGCCGGAACTTTTTTTTTTTGTCAATGACGCGAATTCCCCCCCCAATAACCCCCCAATGCCCGAGTTGTCTCCCTTGCATTCATAGTGTAGAGATGGCGCCACACCCTCAATTGTGACGTCATTTTTACATCCGGGGGGAATCGCCGTCCGATAGCGTACTATATACTACTGTCAGTCTTACCGCGTAAAGATGGCCCAGATGGTTACAGGTTGAACTTAGGGTAACAAACTCACCACTCTATGACAAGCTGTATCAGTATTTACTTGAACATTTCTTTTGGCGTCACTTTAGGGGATATATAGATTATCACTACTAGTGGATATTTATCTGATTTTTATCACACGAGTTTGATAAAACCCATATAAAACGAGCTTCAGCTTCATAGTTTCATATTTGGGTTTTATCAAACAAGTGTGATACAAATCAGATAAATGACCACGAGTATGATAATTTATCTCTCACATAACAGAGACAAAGCGAAAATTACGATCAAAAAAAACTGTTTCAAAACTGGGCCGCCTGACCTCATTATTAGGCGCTGTACCGAATCGGTCATTCTTTCATGTAAGCAATCACGAAAAAGCAAACAGTTTGATAGGATGAATTTGAGTTGTCTTCCCTTGGTCTTCATTATAACCATGTATGTATGTATAGGAGCCGTTTCCCTGGTTCGACGGTTTGACACTTTGACTCTTTTCCCAGCTCGATAGATTCGACAGTTTGATACTTTAACCGCGTTTCTTTGAATTGTCTCCCCTTGGCCTTATAAACCTTCGACAATTTGAGAGATAGGATTTGACTGCAGGTTCGCTTTTTCCTGGTTGGACGGTTTGACAGTTTGACCTCCTCTTGGTCCTTTGGTCCTCTCCTTTTCTAGATCAAGAATTAGATAGTTTAACACTTTTACCGCATCCATTTGAATTGCCTCCCCTTGCTCTTCTTTATAAGATTTCGACAATTTGACAGATACAACTGCACTGCAGGCTCCCATTTTTCTGGTTTGACACATTCAGCACATCCATTTCAGTTCGCCCCTTGGTCAATAAACCTTCGACAATTTCACAGATGACTGCAGGTTCCCCTACTCCTTGCTCGACGGTTCGACAGTTTGACACTTATGCCCTCTTCTTTTCCAGCTCGACAGATTCGACAGTTTGACACTTTCACCACATCCATTTGAGTTGTCTCCCCATGTTCTTACTCATAAACCTTTGACAATTTGAGCATCCATATTTGTGGTTCAGAGTTAGATACATTTGTTTTTTTTGGTTCGACGGTTCGACAGTTTGAGACTTTGGCTCTCCCTTTTGAAGCGCGACAGATTCGACAGTTTGACACTTTCACCGTGCTCTTTTGAGTTGTCTTCTCTTGGTCATCCTTATAAATCTTCAACAATTTCACAGATATGATAAGAATGCAGGTTCCCCTTTTCCTGGTTCGACGGTTGGACAGTTGGACAGTTTGCCACTTTTTCAATGTCTTTTTGAGTTATCTCCTCTTGGCCTTCTTTATGAATCTTTAACAATTTCACATTTAGGACTCAACTGCAGGTTCCCATTCTCCAGGTTCAACGGTTCGACAATTTGACACTGGCTCGCTCCTTTTCTAGCTCGACAGATTAGACAGTTTGACACTTTCACTTCATCCCTTTGCATTGTCTCTCCTTGTTCTTCTTCATAAGAGTTTAACAATTTGACAGATACAACTGTAGGCTCCCGTTTTCCTGGTTTGATAGTTCGACAGTTTGATACTTTCACCATATACATTTCAGTTCTCTCCTCGATCTTATTTATAAACCTTCGACAATTTCACAGATGACTGCGGTTTCTCCTATTTATGGTTCGACGGTTCGACAGTTTGACACTTTGGCCCTCTCCTTTTCTAGCTTGACAGATTCGACAGTTTGACACTTCACCGCTTCCATTCGAGTTTTTTCCCCATGCTCTTCCTCACAAACCTTCCACAATTTAAGCATCCCTATTTGTGGTTCAGAGTTAGACACGTTGTCTTTTCTTGGTTCAACGGCTCGACAGTTTGACACTTTGGCTCTCTCCTTTGAAGCTCTTGGCATTCTTTATGAATGTTTCACAATTTACACTTTCAGCACATCCATTTCAGTTCGCCCCTTGGTCAATAAACCTTCGACAATTTGACAGATGACTGCAGGTTCCTCTATTCCTTGCTCGACAGTTCGACAGTTACGCCCTCTTCTTTTCTAGCTCGACAGATTCGACAGTTTGACACTTTCACGGCATCCATTTGAGTTGTCTCCCCATGTTCTTACTCATAAACCTTTGACAGTTTGAGACCCGATATTTGAGGTTCAGTGTTAGATACATTTGCTTTTACTGGTTCGACGGTTCGACAGTTTGACATTTTTGGCTCTCCCTTTTGAAGCTTGACAGATTCGATTGTTTGACACTTTCACCCTGTCTTTATGAGTTGTCTTCTCTTGGCCATCCTTATAAATGTTCAATGGAGTTCGCCAGTCCGAACTGACGCCAGGTGGCTATGTGTACCAAGGGGTAATTGGCGCATGCCCATGTCATTTTTCTAGACATCACAAAGGCAACATGATAATGTAACAACGTTTTGAGCGTCGTTTTATGACGTAACGTCTACCTGAATGTGGCTGGCGATCCCCATTTCACAG
This sequence comes from Hanleya hanleyi, assembly GCA_036873755.1. Lineage (NCBI taxonomy): Eukaryota > Metazoa > Mollusca > Polyplacophora > Lepidopleurida > Hanleyidae > Hanleya > Hanleya hanleyi. The sequence goes on from JAVTVY010038755.1 coordinate 43,171, forward strand.
CTAGGACTAGACTGCAGGTTCTTCTTTTCCTGCTTCGACAGTTCGAGAGTTTGCCACTTTCTAAACACCTTTTTGAGTTGTCTCCTCCTGGCCTTTTATATATGAATCTTCAACAATTTCACAGATAGGACTCGACTGCAGTTTCTCCTTTCCCTGGTTTCGACGGTTCGACAGTTTGACACTTTGGCTCTCTCCTTTTCTAGCTCGACAAATTCGACTGTTTTGACACTTTCACTGTATCCTTGTGAGTTGTCTTCTCTTGGCCATCCTCATAAATGTTCAACAGTTTCACAGCTACGACTAGACAGCAGGTTCCCCTTTTCCTGGTTCGACAGTTTGAGAGTTCGCCACTTCTAAACATCCGTCTTTTTCAGTTGTCTCCTCTTGACCTTCTACATGAATCTTGAACAATTTCACAGATAGGACTTTTTTTTTTTTTTAATATTATTTTTATTCCTTTTCATACTTCTGGTTTCATTCATACAATAATAATAATAATTCAATACCATTGTAGATAATTAATCTATTAGAAAATTATGTACATACTACTACCATATATTAATTATCACTCTTTACTCCCAAATAGTGCCACTCTCAGTCATACCTTTCATGTACCCCATGTATTCCAAATTTCTAGCATAATACAAAGTTATTCCAGTGTTTTAAAATAATTTTCAAATAAACACCATCTCTTGTTAAACATACTGCTATTATTCGTGATATTGGCGATATATTTTTCTGCCGTGTAATGATTAAAAAAAATATTAATAAGTGCCTTAATATGAACACGCTTTTCAGGTCTAGTTTTAAAGATATATTTCTTTGTTAACACCATGAATGTGTTCATTAGACACTGGTCTTTACCCCAACCCAGAATTATTTTATCGTCGGATATCCTTCCCCTCATCTTCGCCGTTTTCTGAAGCCATTTTTCCAATTCTTGCCAAAGTGTTTTCACTTTGAGGCATTTTATTAATAGATGCTCTATGGTCTCAACTTCAGTTCCACAGTAGTCACAGATATCGTCGTCTATAAATCCAATTTTTTTCAGAAAAGACTTTGTGGCAAGAATCCTATGCAAAGTTTTATATTGGAAGTCTCTCAGAGCTGTATAATTAGTGCAATGGAATGTTGAGGCATGGACATTTACCCAATTTATTTTCCTTTCCCCCGTCTAAATAACCCTCCCATTTCTGCATCGAATTTGGCGAGCAGTACTGTTCATTGTTTAATATATCATAAAAGCATCTACCTCCCTTTTCTTGCCTTACCAAGGTTTGAAAATAAATAGTTAGTATGGGGGATTCCTTCTGTATAGTGCAGAACTCTGTTTTAATTCGTTTCAACCAGTCTTTAGGTATATTGTTAATAAGTCGATTATAGTCCAAGTAAGTACCATTTATGTTATATATTTTCTTCAATTCAGAGAAATTCAAAACATTGCCATTTGAGTCAATTAAATCTCGTACATATTTGATTTGTGTGTTATACCAGTTTCCGATAAAATATGATGGGTGCTTAAAATTTGAATTATACCAAATTGGTTCGTTAAATATATCAGTTGCCCGTCTTCTGTTTATTTTTTTCTGGAGAACACCCGTTTTATGACGTAACGTCTACCTGAATGTGGCTGGCGATCCCCATTTCACAGCTAGGACTAGACTGCAGGTTCTTCTTTTCCTGCTTCGACATTTCGAGAGTTTGCCACTTTCTAAACACCTTTTTGAGTTGTCTCCTCCTGGCCTTTTATATGTGAATCTTCAACAATTTCACAGATAGGACTCGACTGCAGGTTCTCCTTTTCTTGGTTGGATGGTTCGACTGTTTTGACACTTTCACTGTATCCTTGTGAGTTGTCTTCTCTTGGCCATCCTCATAAATGTTCAACAGTTTCACAGCTACGACTAGACAGCAGGTTCCCCTTTTCCTGGTTCGACAGTTTGAGAGTTCGCCACTTCTAAACATCCGTCTTTTTCAGTTGTCTCCTCTTGACCTTCCACATGAATCTTGAACAATTTCACAGATAGGACTTGACTGCAGGTTCCACTTTTCTTGGTTGGACGGTTCGACAGTTTGACACTTTGGCTCTCTCTTTTGAAGCTCGACAGATTCGACTGTTTGACACTTTCACCGTGTCCTTATGAGTTGTCTTCTCTTGGCCATCCTTATAATGTTCAACAATTTCACAGCTAGGACTAGACTGCAGGTTCCTCTTTTCCTGGTTCGACGGTTCGCCAGTTTGAGAGTTTGCCACTTTGTAAACATCATTTTGAGTTGTCTCCTCTTGGCCTTCTATATGAATCTTGAACAATTTCACAGATAGGAATCGACTGCAGGTTCCACTTTTCTTGGTTGGATGGTTCGACAGTTTGACACTTTGGCTCTCTCTTTTAAAGCTCGACAGATTCGGCTGTTTGACACTTTCACCGTGTCCCTATGAGTTGTCTTCTCTTGGTCATCCATATAAATGTTCAACAATTTCACAAATAGGATTCGACTGCAGGTTCCACTTTTCTTGGTTGGACGGTTCGGCAGTTTGACACTTTGGCTCTCTCTTTTGAAGCTAGACAGATTCGACAGTTTGAAAATTCATCGTGTCCTTTTGAATTGTCTCCCCTTGGTCATCTTTATAAGACTTCAGTAATTTGACAGATATAACTTGACTGCAGGTTCCCTTTTTCCTGGATGTAACTTGAAACGAAAACGATCTATTTCCTCTATTCTCTTTAGTGAAATTTCAATCCCGATTTTTAGGAGGTTCAACATCAAAATAAATCTGCAATTGATAATAGAGTTATGATTCTATGTGCGGCATCTACTGCCCTCTGGGACAGCAGAGCTGCATTGGCTCAATAGCCCTCCCCTGGACCCTCACCCGAAGTCCTAGGATAGTAGCCCCATCAGTCCAAAAATGCTCACATGTCATAGATGGCAGGAAACGTTCTAAAACATTGTTTGGACATTCATTGGACACCTGCTGTATTGTTTTAGACAGACGATTAACTGTTTGAAGAGTTTTTGAAAATTCAGTCTGTTTACAATTTGTGAACAGGACCCCTGGGCCATTAAGCAATCCCTCCAAGGGTGACCCGTGAGTCATTCTCATTCATGTTTCGTCTTTATAGGCTATTACCGTATATCATCGTCTGATCTCATTGCCCTTAAGAAAAACTATTCTGGTTTTGTTAAACCACAGAAGTATTATAATTGTATTGTTCTGCTAAGACGTTCTATGATGGCTCATGTACCATGTAATATAATACATGTATAAGATATTTGTACATGTAGCATTTATTCAAACAAGAAGTGCCGTGACGTTTTTGTACAAGCAAGAAGTACTGTGATGGTTTTGTTCAACCAAGAAGTACTATGATGGACAGTGTATTGCCGTAGGCATTGAATTCAGCAAAGATATACTATTATGGTTTGTTCAACCAAGAAATACTACAGTTGTGTTCAACCAAGAAGTAATATGGTTTTCTTGTGCGAGGAAACCTGATAGTGTCAGATGTCACATTGTGTGTATATTTTGCATGAGCTGTATACACATGTTACTAGGACAATAAGACAAAACGTGATGTGCATGATTTGCAGAGGTTTTCATTCACAATCTGGATGCTAGACATAGCACATATTCACAAAAGTAAGTTTAGGCCAGACCAATTTTATTTTGTGTTTCACGGGCCCGCTGACATTAAAAAACCGAAAATCAGAATAAAAATTTCTAATTGCCACTTTTATTTGGCCACCAATGTCCTTACATAAAGATTTCAACCTCTCTTTATTCCCGATTGTACGAATTAGGCTGTTTAAATGTCTCTGAAACAATACTATCATTTCTTTAAGTTTACCGACCTCCTATGCGTTCAGATAAAAGGAACGAGGGATGATGACATTTTAGGTATAAAAATAGAGTAGAGTTATAAATACAGGTCATGTAAAACTCAACATCCATGTAATCTTTTACAGTTTTGTCATATTCCAGGTCGAGTTGGTCATGCTATGTTCCTATTTCTGGGCCACCTATAATTGCTCACTTTGCGATGTCAGATCTGGCATCTACACTGTCAAATACATTATTTTAAGATAACAACAAAATAGGATACAGTTTCATTATGGCAAAACATTTGTAATGGTATCAGCATCGCCTCTCTTGACTGAAGAACTGTCGTGGCAAATTGAAACTATTTTGAAATGTGAACTACATGTCATTACACCAGCTGAAATGAACCTGAACCTGATAGTTGTAAAACATACCTAACCCTAAGTCCCAATTCCACTTGAACACTCGACTTCAAGTACATTTCTCCCTAACTCCGCTTTGACACTCTAGTTCACATACATTCTTCCCTAGCACCGCTTGGACAGGCGACATCAAGTACATTCCTCCCTAACTCCGCTTTGACACTCGACTTCACATACATTCTTCCCTAACACCTCTTGGACAGTCGACTTCAAATACATTCCTCCCTAATTGCGCTTTGACACTCGACTTCAAACACATTCTTCCCTAACACTGCTTGGACAGTCGACTTCATGTACTTTCCCGGAAAACGCGGTGTCTGTCGACTTCACATACATTTCTCCTATTCCACTGCTTTATATGATTTTGATAGCTGAAATGAACCTGAACCTGACAGTTCTTATCCCGCTTTGACACACGAGTTCGCATACATTCCTTCCTAACACCGCTCTGTAAGTAGACTACAAGCACACTTTGGTTGAGAAATTATTTGATTTTGATAGCTGAAATGAACCTGAACCTGATAGTTCTAAAACATACCTAACCCTAAGTTCCAATTCCACTTGGACACTCGACTTCAATGTACATTCCTCGCTTACAACAATTTGACACTCGACTTCACATACATTCATCCCTAACAACACTTTGACACTCGAATTCACATACATTCCTGCCTAACACCAGTCTGACGCTCGACCTCACATACATTCTTCCCTAACTCCACTTTGACTTCACATACATTCTTCCTTAACACCGCTTGGACCGTAGACTTCAAGTACATTCCTCCCTAACTCCGCTTTGACATTCGAGTTCACATACATTCTTTCCTAGCACCACTTGGCCAGTCGACTTCACGTACATTCCCTGAAAACGCTTTGCCATTCTGCTTTGACACTCGACTTCACATACATTCCTCCCTAACACCGCTCTGACACTCGATCTTACATACATTCCTCCCTAACTCCGCTTTGACACTCGACTTCACATATATTATTCCCTAACACCGCTTGGACAGTCGAATTGAAGTACATTCCCTCAAAATGCTTTGACACTTCACTTCACATACATTCCTCCCTAATACCACTCTGACACTCGACCACACATACATTGCTCCCTAACTCTGCTTACACTGGACTTCACATACATTCTGCGACAACGCCGCTTGGACAGTCGACTTCAAGTGCATTCCTCCCTAACTGGGCTTTCACACTTGACTTCACATGCATTCTTCCCTGACACCACTTGGACAGTCGACTTCAAGAACATTCCTCCCTTACTCCACTTGGACACTCGACTTCACATACATTCTTCCCTAACACCTCTTGGACTGTCGACTTCAAATACATGCGCTTTGACACTCGACTTCACGTACATTCTTCCCTAACACTGCTTGGACAGTCGACTTCAAGAACATTCCCCCCTAACTCCGCTTTGACACTCGACTTCACATACATTCTTCCCAACACCGCTTGGACACTTCATGTACTTTCCCTGAAAACGCTGTGTCTGTCGACTTCACATACATTTCTCCCTAACACTGCTTTATATGATTTTGATAGCTAACCTGAACCTGATAGTTCTGAAACATACTTAACCCTAAGTCCTATCCCGCTTTGACACACGAATTCGCATACATTCCTCCCTAACACCACTCTGTAAGTAGACTACAAGCACACTTTGGTTGAGAAATTATTTGATTTGATAGCTGAAATGAACCTGAGCCCGATAGTTCTAAAACATACCTAACCCTAAGTTCCAATTTCACTTGGACACTCGACTTCAATGTACATTCCTCCCTTACAACACTTTGACACTCGACTTCACATACATTCATCCCTAACAACGCTTTGACACTCGAATTCACATACATTCATCCCTAACAACGCTTTGACACTCGAATTCACATACATTCCTGCCTAACACCAGTCTGACGCTCGACCTCACATACAATCTTCCCTAACTCCGCTTTGACACTAGACTTCACATACATTCTTCCCTAACACCACTTGGACAGTCGACTTCAAGAAAATTCCTCCCTAACTCCGCTTTGACACTCGACTTCACATACATTCTTCCCTAACACCGCTGGGACACTCGACTTCATGTACATTCCCTGAAATGCTTCGTCTCTCGACTTCACATACATTCCTGCCTAACACTGCTTTATATGATTTTGATAGCTGGAATGAACCTGAACTGATAGTTGTGAAACATACCTAACCCTAAGTTCTATTCCGCTTTGACACTCGACTTGGCATACATTCCTCCATAACACCGCTCTGTAACTAGACAACAAGTACACTTTGGTGGAGAAATTACTTGATTTTGATAGCTGAAATGAAGGTGAAGCTGATAGTTCTAAAACATACCTAACCCGAAGTCGGCATTCCACTTGGACACTCGAAGTTCACATACATTCCTCTCTAATACTGCTTTGACACTTCACATACATTCCACCCTAACAATGCTTTGACACTCGAATTCACATACATTCCTGCCTAACACCGGTCTGACATGCGACCTCACATACATTCCTCCCTAACTTCGCTTTGACACGCAATTTCACATACATTCTTCTCTAACACCACTTGGGCGATTTGACCCTTCGCTTTGACACTCGATCTCACATACTTTTCTCCCTAACTGCGCTTCGACACTCGACTTTACATACATTCTTCCTTAACACCGCTTGGACAGTCGACTTCTAGGACATTCCTCCCTAACTCCGCTTTGACACTCGACTTCACATACATTCTTCCCTAAGACCGCTTGGACGCACGACTTCAAATACATTCCCGGAAAATGCTTCGACACTACTTCACATACATTTCTCCCTAACACTGCTTTATATGATTTTGATAGCTGAAATGAACCTGAACCTGACAGTTGTAAAACATACCTAACCCTACGTCCCAATTCCGCTTGGACACTCGACTTCATGTACATTCCTCCCTAACAACACTTTGACACTCGACTTCACATACATTCGTCCCAAATACTGCTTTGACACTTCACGTACATTCCTCCCTAACACTGCTTGGACAGTCGACTTCAAGAACATTCCCCCCTAACTCCGCTTTGACACTCGACTTCACATACATTCTTCCCAACACCGCTTGGACACTCGACTTCATGTACTTTCCCTGAAAACGCTGTGTCTGTCGACTTCACATACATTTCTCCATAACACTGCTTTATATGATTTTGATAGCTGAAATGAACCTGAACCTGATAGTTCTGAAACATACTTAGCCCTAAGTCCTATCCCGCTTTGACACACGAGTTCGCATACATTCCTCCCTAACACCACTCTGTAAGTAGACTACAGGCACACTTTGGTTGAGAAATTATTTGATTTGATAGCTGAAATGAACCTGAGCCCGATAGTTCTAAAACATATCTAACCCTAAGTTCCAATTTCACTTGGACACTCGACTTCAATGTACATTCCTCCCTTACAACACTTTGACACTCGACTTCACATACATTCATCCCTAACAACGCTTTGACACTCGAATTCACATACATTCCTGCCTAACACCAGTCTGACGCTCGACCTCACATACAATCTTCCCTAACTCCGCATTGACACTAGACTTCACATACATTCTTCCCTAACACCACTTGGACAGTCGACTTCAAGAAAATTCCTCCCTAACTCCGCTTTGACACTCGACTTCACATACATTCTTCCCTAACACCGCTTGGACACTCGACTTCATGTACATTCCCTGAAATGCTTCATCTCTCGACTTCACATACATTCCTGCCTAACACTGCTTTATATGATTTTGATAGCTGGAATGAACCTGAACTGATAGTTGTGAAACATACCTAACCCTAAGTTCTATTCCGCTTTGACACTCGACTTGGCATACATTCCTCCCTAACACCGCTCTGTAACTAGATAACTAGACTACAAGTACACTTTGGTGGAGAAATTACTTGATTTTGATAGCTGAAATGAAGGTGAAGCTGATAGTTCTAAAACATACCTAACCCGAAGTCGGAATTCCACTTGGACACTCGAAGTTCACATACATTCCTCTCTAATACTGCTTTGACGCTTCACATACATTCCAGCCTAACAATGCTTTGACACTCGAATTCACATACATTCCTGCCTAACACCGGTCTGACATGCGACCTCACATACATTCCTCCCTAACTTCGCTTTGACACGCAATTTCACATACATTCTTCTCTAACACCACTTGGGCGATTTGACCCTTCGCTTTGACACTCGATCTCACATACTTTTCTCCCTAACTGCGCTTCGACACTCGATTTTACATACATTCTTCCTTAACACCGCTTGGACAGTCGACTTCTAGGACATTCCTCCCTAACTCCGCTTTGACACTCGACTTCACATATATTCTTCCCTAAGACCGCTTGGACGCACGACTTCAAATACATTCCCGGAAAATGCTTCGACACAACTTCACATACATTTCTCCCTAACACTGCTTTATATGATTTTGATAGCTGAAATGAACCTGAACCTGACAGTTGTAAAACATACCTAACCCTACGTCCCAATTCCGCTTGGACACTCGACTTCATGTACATTCCTCCCTAACAACACTTTGACACTCGACTTCACATACATTCGTCCCAAATACTGCTTTGACACTTCACGTACATTCCTCCCTAACAACGCTTCGACACTCGAATTCATATACATTCCTCCCTAACACCGCTCTGACACTCGACCTCACATACATTCCTCCCTAACTCTGCTTTGACACTCAACTTCACATACATTCTTCCCAAACACCGGTTGGACAGTCTACTTCACGTACATTCCCTCAAAATGCTTTGACACTCTGCTTTGACAGTCGACTTCACATGCATTCCTCCCTAACACGACACTCTTGATGCGCATTCCTCCAGCTACTCTGCTTCGACAGATCCTCCCTATCAGCACTGTCAAAGTAGACTACAAGTACAGTTTGATGAAGAAATTGATTTCGATAGCTGAATGAACATGAACCTGATAGTTATGTAAGTGCCAATGCCGCTTTGACACTTAATTTCACATGCAATCCTCTCCAACACTACCCTGACATTCGACCTGACATACATTCCTCCCTAACACGCCTCTGAAACTTGACCCCACATACATTCCTTCCTAACACCGCATTGACGCTATATATACCTTGTCAAAGTGTCGCTGCAAACTGTTGAAAAACAGTTACAAACTGTCACAGCAATCTGTCATCCGACAGAATATAGTTTCAAACTGTCAGAGCAATCTGCCGTCTGACAGAATATACCTGGTCAAAGTGCCGCTGCAAACTGTCGCCCCGGGAAAACAGTTTCAAAGTGTTGCGGCAATCTGTCGTCTGACAGAATATACCTTGTCAATATGTCGCTGCGAACTGTCGCCCAGGAAAAACAGTTTCAAACTGTCGCAGCAATCCTTAACGAACCAGGTAGGAAAAGGGCGCCTGAAGTCAATTATATAGTTAAAGTATTCGACGTTTGTAAGAGAGGACCACAAGAGGGCAGACAAGTCAAAGGGACACAGGAAAGTGTCAACTGTCGAATCTGTCAAAGTAGAAAAATGAGAGACCCGAAGTGTCAAACTGTCGAACCGTCGAACCAGGGAAAACGAAGTTGTATCTGTCAAATTGTAGAAAATTTATAAAGAAGACCAGGGGGAGGCAAGACAAATCGATGCGGTGTGTGCTAAACTGTCAATTCTGTCGAGCTAGAAAAGGAGAGGGCTAGAGTGTAACCGTCGAACCAGGAAAAGGGGGACCTGCATTCGAGACCTAGTGTGAAATTTTTGAAGATTCATACTAGTAAAATCTTCAAAATTGTAGGAGCTTTATAAAGAAGACCAAGTGGAGACAACATTATGGATGCAGTGAAACTGTCGAATCTGTCGCGCTAGAAAAGGAGAGGGCCAAAGTGTCAAACTGTCGAACGTCGAACCAGGATAAGGGGGAACCTGCAGTGGAGACCTATATGTGAAATTGTTGAAGATTTATAAAGAAGGCCAAGTGGAGAACTCAAAAGGATGTTGTGAAAGTGTCAAAATGTAGAGCTACACAATAGAGAGCCAAAGTATTAAACTATTGAACCTGGAATTGTCGGGTTAAAGTATTGAAGGATTCTAAGAGGGGGCCATAAGAGGACAGAAAACTCAAAGGGACTCGGTAAAGGGTCAAAGTTTCGAGTCTGTTGAGCTAGAAAAGGGGGAGACCCAACATCTCAAACTGTCGAATCACAAAAAGGGGGAGTCTGCAATTTGTCGAATTGTAGAAGGTTTATAAAGAAGACCAAGGGGAGACAACATTATGGATGCAGTGAAACTGCTGAACTGTCGAATCTGTCGCGCTAGAAAAGGAGAGGGCCAAAGTGTCAAACTGTCGAACGTCGAACCAGGATAAGGAGAACCTGCAGTGGAGACCTATCTGTGAAATTGTTGAAGATTTATAAAGAAGGCCAAGAGGAGAACTCAAAAGGATGTTGTGAAAGTGTCAAACTGTCAAGCTACAAAATAGAGATCCAAAGTGTCGAACTGTCGAATAGTCAAATCAGGAAATGGGGGCGTCTACAGTCAAGTTGTATCTGTCAAATGTTCGAAGGTTTGTAAAGAAGACCAATGTGGACACAACTCAAATGGATCCGGTGAAAGTGTCAAACTGTCTAATCTGTCGAACTAGAAAAGGAGCGGGCCAAAGTGTCAAACTGTATAATCTGTCGAACTAGAAAAGGAGCGCGCCAAAGTGTCAAACTGTCTACTCTGTCGAACTAAAAAAGGAGCGGACCAAAGTGTCAAACTGTCTAATCTGTCGAACTAGAAAAGGAGCGGGCCAAAGTGTCAAACTGTCTAATCTGTCGAACTAGAAAAGGAGCGGGCCAAAGTGTCAAACTGTCGAAGCACCAAAACAGGAAAAGGGGAGCTTGTAGTCATCTGTCAAATTATCAGAGTTTTATAAATAAGACCAAGGGGAGACAACTTCTTCTTTTAGATTTTTTAAAAATTTCTGTATGATTCATATATGAAAATAAAGTATTGTATTGTATCTGTCAAAGGTTTATTTAGAAGACCAAGGGGACACAACTCAAATTATCTGATCTGTCAAGCTAGGAAAGGAAAGGGCCAATGTGTCAACTGCGAAGATTTATAAGCAAGACTAACTAAGGGAGACAACTTGGAGAGACTAAAAATAAAAATCAATGCATACGCTCAAGGTGTCATAGTGTCAAACTGTCGAACTGTCAAACTCGTAATAGGGGTGCCCAGCGAAATAACACTATATATCAGGATTATCCTGAGGTAATAATAATACCAAAGGGAGACAACTCAAAGGGTTGCGGTGAACATGGCAGACAGCGATACCAGTCATGTTAATGTTGAAGTGAAGATTTACAATACAACGGGATACAATATGAAGAGTCGAACATGAATCAATTATGTTCAAATTCAATTATAACAACACATACCAGTTATACTCACTTCACGTCCCCAATAACTCAGGGTGGTGTCATTCAACAGTGTTGGCCTAACTTGCGTTACATGCATGTATAGACTACAGGACAACAACAACAACAGTGGCAAGGCGTCCACCCAGAAAAAAGGGATAAAAAGATTTTACAGATAAAAGATATAGAGAGGGATGTATAGTTGATGCATTTAGTACAATGGTAAGGATTGTCGTCATATGTCCATCATACGAGATAGGCTGGTGTGATAAACCAACTATCCATCAATCTGCAACTGTCACTGGCGGCCTCTGGCTGTGTCAAAAACTGGATCTGTGAATTGAATTACTGTCATATAATATACGGAATTGGGATTTGCTATTTTGATGCTGAAAACCCAGCTACCACCCCCACCCACCCACCGTTTCTCGTGATTGCTTACATGAGGGATGGACCCGAATCTAGATAAGAGCTACGCGTGAAAATAGATAAAGTAGGCCTCCCTAAATGTTTGCTTTCAGATTGAATAATGTAAGCGATTAAATAATGTCAAAACTTCTCTTCGCTTTTATGCATTTTGAGACATTTTAGCTTTCGCCACGACCTCTCACCATCGCTTGGATATTTTGTTCACAACAGTATGCCACGACCTCTCGCCATCGCAAGACGTGCACATGCATATACATGTAGAATTAATCAATCAATCAATCAAATGTTTATTGCTCGACTTTGCATTTACAAAGTATGGCATTAATAAAACTATACGATAACAGACATACATAAAACTGGCAAAATATTACAATGTATATCATGTACATTGACAAAGTTACAATAAACATTTACAAACGGAATATATTAGTTGGGAGGTGCTCAGCTGGGGGCTGTGGGGGGCCTAATCGTGTATTTGCGCCTAATCGTGTCAGCGCAAAATCATGTAAACAAATTGCCCCTTAATAACGTGTTGCGCCTAATCGTGTAGAAAATTTGCGCTTAATGGTGGAATTGTGCCTAATCGTGTACGAAATTTGCGCTTAATGGTGGAACTGCGCCTAATCGTGTACGGAATTTGCGCCTATTTGTGTAAATGCGCCTAATCGTGTAAGGAGGCTGCGTCTAATCATGCAACTGCTCCTAACCATATAGGTTGCGCCTAATCGTGTAGACAAATTGCTCCTAATTGAGGAAATGCACCTATTCGTGTAGGAGATTTGCTCCTAATTATGGAAATGCGCCTATTCACGTAAGAAATACGCGTCTAATCGTGGAAACGCGCTTATTCGTGGAAATCATTTTGCGCCTAATTATGCGTTGCGCCTAATCGTGTATAGAGGCTGTGCCTATACGTGTAATGATCGTGTAGTCATGGAAACGACCTAATATAGAGCAGGAATACGGATTAGAAGCCAGACAGTTTTTTATTGAATGGCTGTGTCCATCCCGAATTTAAGTTTTTCCACTGTATTTGTGAAAAGCTACTAAACGTCAAGAACAGTTCAAGGATATCGGATATAATCTTTTCTAAAACCATGCTCTGATTCATCATTTCATTTTCGAAGCTAATGCTGCAAACTGACGTCAAAGCGTTGAAATGACCATGATGAAATGTTTCCGAAATCGGCCAATTTCAACCCATACAAAGTAATGGAAATGTAGATATGGGGAAGCGGATCTTCCCCTTGTGAGTGTATGAGTAAAAGAATATATCCGCCAGGGGCGATCCTTAGAGGTAGTTTTCGCGAGAGTTGGGGCAAGATGCGATATTTTATATGCGATATATATTTTACATATTTGAAATGTTGAACTTGGACTTTTCTAATTTTTTCCACCGACCGATGAAAATCCTGAACTTCAATTTTGAAAATTTGAATTCACTAGTCAAAAGTCGAAACAGCCAACATTGCAAATGGCGACCCGCACATGAGCCTGTATGATGAGGTGTCATATTTCGCAGCACCATCTGTATATTAAATGGAGACAACTGAAGTAGTACGAAAATGTTAAATTGCCTAGGAGTTTTGGGGCGCTTGGGTGTGGGCGCGCCTGCGCAGTCGCGACTTCCAGTCACGTGACTTTCGGAAGACGTCACTACCGCCAAATTTTCTGTCGAGAAGTTATCCAGGGGACACGGTGGCAGTGACGTCATACGGTGGCGTCATCAATGTGTGTGTGTACGTGACAGCACGCCGGTGGGGTGGATTACACAAACTGATGGCGTCATCCTGGAAAAGTTTGAGGGAACTCCCCTCATGGGAGTGACGTCATCAGCCCGTATAATAAGCTGTCATGTCTTGTAGCGTCACAATGTTTGCTAAGGGGCGACAACTCGACATATATCTCGTAGAACGACTGTATCGCAGCACCACCTGTATACTAAGGGGAGACAACTCATCCTATAGCTAGCATTTGAAGCGTTGAAGCGCCTGCCCTTTAAGCGTTGAATGGTTTTCTCCACCCGCACTTGAAGCGTTCATTCTTTTTCGCCGCTGGGCGTCGAAGGGTGTCTAGACGCCTCAATACATCAGGTCCCTGAAACAGAGGCGGAAGAGTGGACCTGAAGTGGACCTAAAGCGCCGAAGCCTTGAAGCGTTCAGACGCTTGGCGTCAATCGTAGCAGTTGTGTACAGAACTGGTGTTCATAGCGCTGTAGCGATCTATTTTTAGAACCGGGGAAAATCTTGCGATCTGATTGATTCAATCAACAACCAATGAGAACAGCGGAACGCCTCCTGCCCATGCCCCTCAGTCCACTGGTTCTCCGTATCGCGCTCCACACCTTCCTATACTACCCGTATTGTGCTTTCTATACTACCCTGCGCGTACGAGTAGTTGATCTATTTTACCCAAGGGCGAATGCCTGGCTCCGGGATCTCGTTTGGTGCAAATCCCATGTCGCTCACCACACTGGTTCGCCGTATTCGCAGTTCACCTCACTACTCTAGGGATCCATTTGGTGAAACCACCATGCCGCTCCACCCGTTGGTTCTCTGTATAACGCGCCACACAGGATGACGTCCCCAGCGAAAACATCTCCAGACTTCTCAGAGGTAAGTCATGCGTAGGTCAAAGGTCCACCGGAAGTCAGCTGACAGGAAGTCCAAGGTCTGAGGTCAAAGGTCAACCGAAAGTCACGTGACTCCTGTGCATGCGAGCCCCCCACCTTGCGCCCACCGCCCCACGAATCCTAGGCAATTTCACTACTACTAACTCATCATATAGCATGTAGTTCTAAGGATGACAACATATCATATGACCGGAAGGACGAATGTATCGCGGCCCCATCTTCATACTACGGGAAGACAACTCCTGCTGTACAGGTAGCAGTGAGCCGTTCGGGCCTCCGTACGATGAAATATCCGCACTTGATCCGCACATGATGCCTGCAATCCGCACGTGATCCGCACATGACGCCTGCAATCCGTACATGACGCCCGCAAGTCCGTACCTGATCCGCACTATCATTTTCGCCGCTAGGCGTCAAATAGCGTCTGGAATCAGGTTCCAGATTCAGTGATTCAGGGCCCAGAAATAGAGGAGGAGGAGGGGACCTGAAATGGCCCTGAATCGCTAAAGCGTTGAAGCATTTTTCAAGCCTCGCGTCCATCGTCGCGGTTGTGTGCTGAGCTCGTGTATGGTGTATTACTACAACTGGAGAAATCCAGCTTTCTGATTAGTCTGATCTAAGGTCCTGATTGGTTGAATAAACATACTGGATTCTCCTTGGTCCACTCAAGTAATCACTCAGAACAGCAGTATGCAACATGTTCAGACTTGCAACATGTCTGGAAGGCTCCCATCTTATCCTCAGAAGTAACTTACAGATGCTGTCACCCTGGTTAACCAATAACCAATTACCAATAACCAACCTGCCCAGACTGGTCCAGGGAATTCTAGGACGAATGTTCAACTTAAGAGCTCTTACCCCACTGGTTCTCTGTATCACTCTACACCTGCCTACGACCCGATTTAAACATTGCATACTACCGTGCGCGCATACACAGTCTGCCTAACTGCCCTAGTGGGAATGTCAGGCTCCCAGGCTCTCGTTCAAGGAAAAGCCCTTGTCTCTCACTCTAATGGTTCTCTATGCCACGTTCCACACCTTGTTCACATGCGCACTCGATCCTGCGTATGCTCATTTCACCTAAATACCCTGGCCAGAGATGACAATTTGTGAAACTTCTTGGTATCTCACCCCATTGATTTTCCGTATCATGCTCCATGATGTCATGCACACAGCCCCTGACATCTAGTCGTCCTCGTTTGCCATTTTCTGTACTACTCCTTGATCTTTGACCTTGTGTCGCCCTGTTTAATTGACCTTTGACCTACTTATGCGAGCATTTTACATGACCTTGAATACGTGGCCTAATTGTGACATCTGTGCAACCCCTGCGTATATTTCTTTTTCCAAGTTTTAACAGAGAAAGGAAAAACATTTTCTTTTCCCTTTTTTGGAAGACCGAAATTATAAAAAAAAATCTTTTTTCACTGAAGGGAAAAAAGAAAAATTATTAATTATCATGTTGGGCTGCATGTCAGACTATTTATACATACATCAGACGTTACGGGGTATTCAAAATTTGGAACAGTTTTTGGAGAATTGCATGGAAGCGGATCTGGAAGTAGTGTAGTGGGTGGAGATCTCCCACTGGTATGGCGGGAGGGAGTGGTGGTGACGTCACTTTCGGTGGTGACCTCACTTCCGTTTGCCAGATGGTGGCACTCCCGATTCAAGATGGCGACCCAGGTCAAATATCACTTACCGCTATGACGTCACTTCCGGTCAGATGTGTAGTATAGAAAGCCCATATCGGATCGTGTGAGCAAATGTGGCTCGTGATACAGGGAGCCAGTGGGATGAGAGACCTGGAACAAAAGTCTGGGAGTCAGGCATTCCCACTAGTACAATATAGGCCGACTGCGTATGTGCACGACGAACGAGTAGTATAGAAAGCCTGAGAGTTGCACTAAACAAAAGCCCTAGAACCTAGGCCCACTGCGCATGTGCGCACTTCCACAGACTAGTATAGAAAGTCCAACGTGGGTCGTATAGGTAGAGGGTTGCACAGATGTCGTCACAAGTAGATCACGTGGTCCAAGGTGTTCCAAAATGTCAAAATCCAATCCAACATGGCGGCACAAGGTCAAAGGTCAAGAAGTAATACAGAAAGACCAAACGAGGGCGAATAGCGAGAAGATCAGGGGCTGTGTAAGAAATCAATAAGGTGAGAGACCTGGAGGTTTCACTAATGTCATCTCTGGATTCAGACACCCCCTCAGGGTAGTTAGGTGGACTGCGTATGTGAGGGATGGAGTGCGCATGTGCACCAGGTATAGAACGTAAATCCAGACGCTATTTCACGATTAGCGGCGAAAATGATAGTCCGAATCAAGAGCGGATTGCGGGCATCATGTACGGATCAAGTGCGGATTGCGGGCATCATGTACGGATCAAGCGCGGATTTTTTTCCATCGTATGGAGGCCTGACCGGGTCAGTGCTACCTATTCAGCAGGAGTTGTCTTCCCTTAGTATAAAGTTGTTGCCGCGACATATTCGTCTTAAGGGCCATCCTCCCCACAGCGCATGCTCCATTTCACAGGCTCATTTATCATCCCTGCCTTCAATAGCGGAAGTTGACCTTTACTACGTTGCTATGACGTATGGGGGAAAACCCACGTACGCACGGTTCAGAATCCGGCCGAACAACTCCTTCAGTTTTGCACATGAGCGAACTACTTTTCATATGCTCTGTCCAGATAAACACGGAAAATAATCTCCAGACAATTCTTTTCAACGCTAGGTCAACAGAGGTATTATGCAGACTTGAAAAGTAATCGAAATGTTCAGCAAACATCTATTTTACTATATCTGATGTCACTTTCGCTGATGTGCGCGCGACCCCGAATCCAGTCCAAAAATCTGACTGGTGGCTGGGGTATTATTAGACGATTATGAGCGAGGTGGTTGCCTACGGGTCATATGATGGGTTGTCATCCTTAGTATACTACGAGTTATATGATGAGCTGTCTCCCCTTAGCATCCTGTGAGCTATATGATTAGTTGTCTTATCTTAGTACACAGATGGTGCTGCGATACATTCGACCTGCGGCCATATGATGAGCTGGCTTCCTTTAGTATCCTACGGGTTATATGATGAGTTGTCTGTCTTTGTGCTGCGATTGTGTAGGTCATCATTTGCAATGTTGACTGTTTCGACTTTTGACTAGTGAATTCAAATTTTCCAAATTTAAGTTCAGGATTTTCATCGGTCGGTGGAAAAAATTAGAAAAGTCCAAGTTGAGCATTTCAGATATCTTAACCCTATCTGGCCTGGGCTTTTTGGGACCTGTCCAGGCCTGGGGGGGGGGCCGAAATGGCCCCCCCCTAATTAGTTTTCTTACCCCTTGAGCTAGAGGGCTGAAACTTATCACACTATACCCTTGGGTAAAGCTCTACCAGAAAATGTAACAAAAATCCAAGATGGCCGCTTCGATGACGTCACAGTGACGTCATTTTCAAAAACGTCATTTTTTGGTCGATTTTTCAGTCAGATTTTCCGAATTTTTTATTTTTGCAATTTCTCCTCAAAAACTGCATGATAAATTAGTAAATATTAATGTGATGTGAAATAAAATAGTATTTGCCCACTTTTCATCGCGGAAAAGCAGAAATTTTGAAGAAATATGACCAAAATATCACTTTTCTGCTACCCCATGTTGCCGCCATCTTGGATTTACCCATGATCCTCTGCTCGGGGGGTCATGCAAATAGGCTCAAAATGACCCCAATATGACAAACTATAAAGTCGCGAAGTTTCAGCTCTCCATTTTTTGTCGTTCCGGATACAGCGCAGAAAGTTTGGTAGGGGGGCCATAATGGCCCCCCCAGGACAGATAAGGTTAAACTATCGCATCTTGCCCCAGCTGTCGCGACAACTACCTCTAAGGATCGCCCTTGGCGGATATATCCTTTTCCTCATACACACACAAGGGGAAGATCCTAATGTCTCAGCCACCTTTCTTCTTGACCGAAATTGATTCTCCTAGTGAAACATCTTTACATATTGATTTTGAATATTCGTTAGACGCAATTGATGATATGTGTTTCAATCCATTGCAGCTTAACAATGATGATGCAGACATTTACGTAACTGAAGACAATCAGTTACGTAAGGCATATGAGAAGGCATACTGGAATGATATTAACTCTCATCAATCCAAATATTATATAGAACAATCTTTCACATCTAGTATTAGATCAAACGGCATTACCGAAAACCGGTCCCTTTCTGTTATACATTTTAATGCCAGAAGCCTACGTAAACATTATTCAGAAATCCTAGCTTTGTGTTGCAGTTTGAATTTTAATTTTTCTGTTATTGGAATCTCCGAAAGCTTGCTTAATCCCTCGACTGAAAATTTATTTGATATTCCCGGCTATCGACCTTTTTGTTCCTCCAGATCTAAGAAAAAGGGTGGCGGGTTAATATTATATGTGAAGGATACCATAACAAATTGTACCATTATTGAAGAAGCTTCATATCGTAAAGATGATGGAGAGTATGAATCACTATTTGTTCAACTTGACATGGGAAAGCAATCGTATACAGTTGGTATTATCTACAGACCACCAGGAAAAAATGTAGTAATTTTTAACGATAGCCTAAAATCCCTTTTGGACAAATTAAAACTTGAAAATAAAAAATGCATACTTATGGGTGATTTCAACATTGATTTATTCAAGACAGATACGCATCGTCCTTCTAAAAATTTTAGTGAATTAGTAAAATCGTATTATTTTTTTCCAAAGATAACAAAGCCGACTAGGGTAAAATCTCGGTCAGCAACTTTAATTGACAATGTTTATCAAAATTTTCATGAGGATAGTTTGTTGTCTGGAATACTACTTACTGACATAACCGATCATTTCCCAGTCTTTCATATAAATAGGGCATTAGACTTCGTATCTCCTGTTTCACATTCTTATACATATAGAATATTTAATGAGGAAAATAAAATAAATTTCGAACAGAAAGTAAAGACCATAGATTGGAGTGAGGTCACCAATGAATCCGACGATGTTAATAATGCTTTTGAATCATTTTCTAACAAATTCCTATCTGCATACAATGAATGTTTTCCTATGGTGTCGTCAACTTCTGCAAAAGTATATATTAAGAAGCCATGGATAACTCGATCCATTCTGAACTCAATTCGCGAAAAAAATAGACTCTATAGACTACATAAGAAAGCAAATAAAATCGAAATCACTCGTCAATTCAAGCAGTATAGAAACAAATTGAATCATACATTAAAATTAGCCAAGAAATTATATTATGAGAAAAAATTTAATCAGTGCAATAGTGATATCAAAGGCACGTGGAAGGTCTTGAACGACCTTATGAACCGCAAGAAGACTACTTCCTTACCAAATACGTTTAAAGTCAATGACCATGATACATCGGATCCCTTAACAATTGCAAATGGATTCAATGATTACTTTAGTACAGTTGCCTCTAAACTTGGAGACAAAATTTCAACATGTTCTCGAAATTTCGAAGATTTTTTGTCAAATGTTTATGAAAATCAATTTAGCTTTGAACCCTGTTCAGTAAAAGATATTACCGATATTGTAAGTAACTTGAAAAATTCAGCCTGCGGAATTGATGGGGTGCGTATTTCTATACTCAAATCTGTTTTCAACATAATAGGTCTCCCATTATGTCATATTATAAATTTGTCCTTTAAATCTGGTGTAGTACCTGATCCTTTAAAGGTAGCTAAAGTGACGCCGTTGTTTAAAAATGGGGAGAAATATTTATTTGAAAATTACAGACCTATTTCAGTTTTGCCTTGTTTCAGTAAAATAGTCGAACAATTAGTAATAAGTAAGATGTTAGATTTTTTAGAAAATCACAATATAATTTGCCCCAATCCATATGGTTTTCGGAGGAATCATTCAACATTTTTAGCTGTATTATCCCTTCATGACAAATTGGTAGCGGCAAGAGAGGCCAAAAAATATTCAATAACTACCTTTCTGGATCTATCAAAAGCGTTCGACACGGTGGACCATGATTCCTTCTGCATAAATTAGCTCATTATGGGTTTCGGGGAAGTTCTAATGACTGGTTTCGAAGTTATTTGTCATCTCGCACTCAGTGCACAAAATATAACGATACCTTGTCAGCCTACAAACCAATATCATGTGGTGTACCACAGGGTTCTATTTTAGGTCCTATTCTTTTTCTGATTTATATAAACGACTTGTCCTCAGTAAGCAGCATTGTTGAACTAATTCTTTTTGCAGATGATACCTCAGTAATTCTCGCTGATGACGATCCGAAACTCTTGTTTGAGATTATGACGTTGGAGCTTAATAAACTATCCGACTGGTTTTCATGCAACAGATTATCCCTGAATATTAAAAAGACTAAATTTATGATAATAAGTCCGTCTAAGAAATGTAAAATGCCAATGCACAATGATTTATCTATTTCCGGAATCCCTATCGAAGAAGTAGACCAATTTAAATTTCTTGGAGTAATTTTTAACAACAAATTAAACTGGCTCTCGCATATTGAGGATATAAGGAACAAGGTTAGCAGGAATATAGGAATAATTCGTCATATTAAGGATAATTTGAATAGAAAAACCCTTTTCATTCTATACTACTCACTGATATATCCATACTTATCATATTGCAATATCGTTTGGGGAAATACTTATCCTACCCATCTTCAACCGTTGCTGCTGTTACAAAAAAAGGCTATACGTTTAATCACATTTTCGTCAAAATATGACAATACCGTCCCATTATTCCAAAAATTACAAATATTGTCCATAAAAGAAATAAACGACTACCAGGTGTTAATTTTTGTTGACAAATTTTTCAATCACACAGACCTAATTCCAAACTCTTTTAGATCATATTTTTCAAAATTATCTGCTGTCCACAGGTACCCAACTAGACAGGCTAAATTAAATTTATATCGCGATTTTTACTACTCTGACTTATCTTTTTATAGTACTAAAATAAAGGGTCCTAAAATATGGAACAATTTACCCTCTCAGTTAAAATCTCACGTTTCGCTCTCATTATTCAAATCGAGGATAAAATCGTATTTATTACTGGAACATAATTAGACATCTATTCTGTTTGCCGTCTGTGGAAGTTGGAAATTAAATTTGTATTTTTGTTTTATACAAAATTGAATTGTCTCACTATGATAGAGTTTACCGCATATTATCATCTTTGTAAATATAATTATTATTTTGGGATAAAACAAACCCCTCGGGGTTTTCATCCCGCCACTATTATATTTTGTTTACTAAACATTATTGTTATGCATGGTGAAATAAAAATCAAATCAAATCAAATCAAAAATCCGCTTCCCCTTATCTACATTTTCATTACTTTGTATGGGTTGAAATTGGTCGATTTCGGAAACATTTCATCATGGTCATTTCAACGCTTTTACGTCCTTTTGCAGCATTAGCTCCGAAAATGAAATGATGAATCAGAGCATGGTTTTAGAACAGATTATATCCGATATCCGTGATCTGTTCTTGAGGTTTAGTAGCTGTTCACAAATACAGTCGAAAAACTTGAATTCGGGGTGGGCACAGCAATTCGATAAAAACTGTCTGGCTTCTAATCCCTATTCCTGCTCTATATTAGGCCGTTTCCATGACTACACGATCATTACACGTTTAGGCGCAGCCTCTATACACAATTAGTCGCATTTTCACAGTTAGACGCAAATTTTCTACACGATTAGGCGCAACGCATACTTAGGCGGAAAATAATTTCCACGAATAAGCGCGTTTCCACGATTAGACGCATATTTCTTACACGAAAAGGCGCGTTTCCACAATTAGTAACAAATCTTCTACACGAATAGGCGTATTTTCACATGTAGGAGCAATTTTTCTACACGATTAGGCGCAACGCAGAATTAGGCGCAAGATGGTTGATATGATTAGGAGCAGTTGCATGATTAGACGCAGCCTCCTTACACGATTAAGCGCTTTTAACATACATATTGTAGAGAATAGAGCTGATTTGGGGATATAGATGGGAGTCAGGTTTGAAGATAGCATTTAGTGTTGTGTCAGTCTCTGTATAGTCAGTGGCAACCAAGGGAATTATTTGGATTGAAGGTTCACGTTCTGTCTTAATTGTGGGGCATCGGAGCAGGAAATGACATTCGTCTTCCACCTCAATGAGTGAACTCACTGGACAGTAGCAATGATGGCGTGGGATGTTTTTGTATCGGCCTCTTCCCATCTGCAGGATGTGGCTGCTAGTCCTAAGCTTTGAAAGTGTCTGGGCTGCATTTCTGTTTTTTTTTTGGTGTAAATGTCACATAGGGTTGTAGTTGGTAGTTTGTGTAGATCTTTTGGAGTAGGGATAATTTACCAGAGTTTATCTGTGCACTAGTGGCAATGTTATTTAGGAAAAAATTGTCATATGATTGTTTCAGTGAGGATTCTAGTTGTTTTATGTGGGGACCAATTTAGTTTTGTTGGGGATGGATAAGGTGATTGGCATTAGTTTTTTTCTGAGGAATTTTTATGTTGTGTTTTCCCAGTTGTGTGGTGAATCAGGATTAGTTAGGTAGTATGAATAAGCGTCTTTAAGGAGAGTATTCTCTGTACGCTGTAGTCGGTGTCTGTATTTTACCGGCTTTAGTATAATATCAAATAGAAGTGGGTATTGACTAAGTTCGGCTCTGCTTTCAAGGTTAGTAGTAGGTTTGGGTAGATTTAATGTAAATTTACAGTATTTATTGAGGGCTTGCTCACAGGGGGATTTATCTAGTTTTTGTATATTTACCCAGTACTCATTTTCTTGTTTGTTTAAGAGCTTTTCGTCCAAACCCCAGACTTCACTGTTGTAAAGGAGTAGTGGCTTTATTAGGGAATGGAATAGTTGGTTTTTGAATTGAAGTGTGAGGGAGCAGTGAATAGTCGTTTTTCGTAGTTTGAATAGAGCTTTGTTAGCTTTGGATTTCAGATCACTCTGTGATTGTATAAAACTACCCTTTTCATTAATGGTTGTTCCTAAATATTGGTAATTTGAACATCGAGGTAATGGTGTATTGTTAAATTCTTTATTCTTTATTAGGCACGAACACAATTTACATTGGTTAAGGCCACACAACAAGACATAAACAAATACAACTATGTTAAATGTACATTTTTTCGCTTTACAGTTTATATGATAGTTTGAGTTTTCTCAGTATTGATCTGTAGGTGCCATTATGATAGTTTGAGTTATCTCAGTATTGATCTGTAGGTGCCATTATGATAGTTTGAGTTATCTCAGCATTGATCTGTAGGTGCCATTATGATAGTTTGAGTTATCTCAGTATTGATCTGTAGGTGCCATTATGATAGTTTGAGTTATCTCAGTATTGATCTGTAGGTGACATTATGATAGTTTGAGTTATCTCAGTATTGATCTGTAGGTGCCATTATGATAGTTTGAGTTTTCTCAGTATTGATCTGTAGGTGCCATTATGATAGTTTGAGTTATCTCAGTATTGAACTGTAGGTGCCATTATGATAGTTTGAGTTATCTCAGTATTGATCTGTAGGTGCCATTATGATAGTTTGAGTTATCTCAGTATTGATCTGTAGGTGCCATTATGATAGTTTGAGTTATCTCAGTATTGATCTGTAGGTGCCATTATCATAGTTTGAGTTATCTCAGTATTGATCTGTAGTTATCTCAGTATTGATCTGTAGGTGGAGTTATCTCAGTATTGATCTGTAGGTGGAGTTATCTCAGTATTGATCTGTAGGTGGAGTTATCTCAGTATTGATCTGTAGGTGGAGTTATCTCAGTATTGATCTGTAGGTATTTTATTGGTGCCATTTTAAGCAGAAAGTTTCGAGGTTAAGTAAGGAGTTTCGCAGTCCTGTTGGGCTTTCAGATATGAGTAGGTCATCTGCGTAAAGAAAGTGGGTGATCTGTTCTCTGTGGAGTGTTACAGGGTGTGAAGTAGATTTGTCGAATTCTAAGTCATTGATAAAGATATTAAATAGGGAAGGATTAAGAGAGTCACCTTGGCGAACGCCAATATTTGAGGGAAATTCAGGGGATATAGAATTATTGATTTGATATGGAGAGAGTTCTGTTGGTCAAGGTTTTTAATGACATTATAAAACCGTCCCTTAATGCTCATTTTTGTAGTCTTAGAAACAGACCAGGATGCCAAATTGAATCAAATGGTTTCCGAAAATTCACGAAGCAAAGGTACAATTTTTTCTTGCCATTTCTTTTATGTATTTATCTATGCGGGATCTGAGTTCGAAAGGATGGTCATTGGTTCTATGGTCAAGGCGGGATCCTTCCTGAGAATCGGGGATGGAGTTTGAGTGATCAAGGAAGGTTACTAATCTGGAAGACGTGGAAACAGAAATTCATAAACTGATGTCGCTTTATCGATGCTTCTTTTAAATCTTATTTAAATTATATCAACGACAATGTCCCCAGGCATGGTGAATGTATACCACAAATATTTCTCGATGGCATGAACAAAGAGACCGAGCCACCAGTCAACCAACTTCCGTAGGACTGTGTTGTCGAAACTGCGATCAATCGACACCGGGAACCGAAATCCTTGTCGTTGGCATAGTCTTGCAGGCATACGGTAACTTCGCATTTCACACACTGCTAGTCTGTCTTCGTTGGATTGGCGAGGAAGCGAGAAAACATATTCCCAACCTAATGTATATATATTATCAGGTAAATACTGCGTCAGTTTTCATGTAGAGTTATTTCCTGAACCGTTCACTTATTTTGGGTCGTATATTTCCAGTATAGTTTTTATCGTTTCCTACATGCGTGAAAAGGCTTGAAGTATTCTGATTTCAGAAGTTCACTATTAAAAAATATAAAAGAGAAGAAAAGGACTCGAAACAGACAGTTACAATGTCGAAAGAAACACGGAACATACGAAGGTCTGTTGATGAAAATTAAGAATGACATTCCAATGCGATGACGTAATGAAAGTAGTCCATCGTCGGCGACAGTGTGAGGCTTGTTTTGATTGGTGTAAAAATCCCTGATTTGGCTAAATACAAATACAAATACAATATTTATTTATCCTCAGAATTACAATATGGTAACGCTAGCTGACAGGAGCTAATATATCTGAGCTAAACACTAAAATGCCAATCGAAATATACGTAACAAAAATGTAAAGTCGTGATACCAATTTTGATATAGGTGTATCACATTGCTTTTCGTCACTGTGATGTGAGAAATTTCAAAATTACGACTTTACGATAGAGATTTGGTTGCTCGAAGGAATTAGAACAGTGAATAGCTAAGTACCTCTGCGACTATGGTGAAGAACCAAGGGATAGGAGTTAATACAAAATTCTATATCAAAATTCTATGCAGTGACGATTTTGTGCCGACATCAAAGTGACATTACCACAAGTAAGTAAAAAAATATCACCATTAAATTCATTAAATGTTTACCCTAAATGCAGATAAGCACTGCACTGCATTGAGGCTGATTTTGAACTTTGTTTTTAAATCTATGCATATAGATGTAGATCTTTACAAACAATAAATCACTCACATGTAAACATGAACCTGTTGTTTATATATTGAAGCATCTTATATTAAATTTCAAAGGTAGAATTAATCAGTTTAAAGTAGACCGCCAAAATGTCGCGGGTCTACATATGTTACTCCACATACTGTCTAAATGTCGCCTACCGAAATGTCGTCTGCCGAAATGTCACCCACTGAAATGTCTTGACACCATATTACGTTATGCTATGAACCCTATAGGGCTTCACGGTTATGCACTAAATCCCTTGCATCGAATAAAACAAAGGAACCATTCCCTTATTACGAGTTATCCAATACACAATCCAGTTGTTGATTATCTCACTTAATGCAAGTGATTTGATTTCCGTCCCGATTCTCTCTTGTACTTAACCATCTTGTGTTTTGTGTTTTCGGTTATTGACGTACAATTTTTTTTTTTTTTTTTTAATATTGAATGTCGGATCTGATGCCTCTTATGAAAGGGTTAAACCTTTTTATTTCATTTGCCCATCGGCCAAAGCTCTGCAGGCTCTTTTACAAATATGCGAAACCTACTCTATTTCTCATGACATTCTTTTTAATACTAAGAAAAGCGTTTGTGTTGTTAAACCAAAACTCTATAAGAACTTCACACCTCCTGTATTACGCTTATGTGATAATCGCTTAGACTTTGTTAATTCTTATATATACTTAGGACATGTTATTACTGAACATCTTTCCGATAATCAGGATATCGAATGTCAGAAACGTAAACTATGCATCAGGGTCAATGTTCTCTTAAGAAAGTTCACAGCATGTACCGAACTTGTAAAAAAGGGATTGTTTCGTTCATACTGCTGCAATATTTACTGCTGTCAGCTTTGGTGCTCTTACAGCGAGAAAGGGCTCAACAAATTGAGAGTTACTTATAACAATTCGTTCAGGTGGCTCATGTGTTATAGACGTCACTGTAGCGCAAGCTACATGTTTGTGATTAATCGTATTCCGTCTTTTGGCGAGTTAATACGAAAGTCCATTTTTCGGTTCAAGCAGAGGCTAACTGATTGTGACAATGTTATAATTTGTAGATTGCTTAACTGTGATGTTTATTTCTCGTCTAAGCTAGAAGCCAAATGGTCTGAAATTTTGCACTAGTGCTCTTATCCACATGTAAATAACTTTGGTGTAATCTGTATGGACGCCCGTTCAGTCTGAAATAAAACTATTATTATATTATATTATTATTATTATTGGGTGCAGTTCACAGAATTATCAAATAATCAGGTCAAACTTGCATAGTTTTATTTGCACATATCGTACGTGACGTCATCAAATACCTGTATCATTATTGTAATTAATTCTAGCTCCTTCAAAATTTGTAAATATATCATAGAAAGTCGTCAGTCAATATCGAAAGGCCCGTTCCTGTCGGGATTACACAATTCCTTATGGCGCGGATCAAAAAGTGCGACTGCTGGATTATTGATTGGAATTTTAGTTGCTTTCCCTGCGAATTCAACACATTATAGCTTTATTTGGATTTTCATTTTACATTTCTTTTTTTCAGAAGATATCGCTACAACCGCTATGTTTCAAAATAAATAACAATGAGCACGGTGAAGAGAGATATCATGAGAGAGAATTTGGTAGAGTATGTTGTCTATATACAACATCTATACCATTGAAGTCGTAATATCTGTCCGTCTGTCTGTCTGTCTATATATCTTTCTGTCTGTCTGTCTCTCTGTCTGTCTGTATGTCTCTCTGTCTGTCCGTCTTTACTGGATAGCCAGACGATGTAGAGATACAATATATACACGCCCATATATTCCACGCCCATATATTCCTTTGTTATAAATATATAATCGACAAGCACGATATACCACATAAAATCAGTGCAGAACCTGGTGTTATACATGTATTCAGAGGCTGTGGTTAGTACACCAACTACAACTCCTGTATTCAGCAGATTGCCGTCGTTCAAAATGTGTTATCTCACCTTTTGGGCTTATTTGAGAATAGCATCGAGAAATGTGAGTTTAGACCTGTTTTTCTTTGCCTAAACCGTATGATGATTTTGTCGTCGCGTCGTTGTTTATTTTGAGCGTTCGAGTTTTTAATTTGTTTTTGTTAACATTGTACAGCCATCGTCCGGTAGTTTCCTCGTTCCAAACTATCTGCCATTTTGTTTCCATTTTTCTCGGATGATTGAATTGAATTCGGTTTCTCCTAGTCCTATCTTGATATCAACTTTTTCTCTCTGTAAACAGTTTTATCTGCACTTTTATTTCCTTCGATGTCAACGTGGGCTGATATCCATATCTGGGAAACATTAATTCGTGAAAAATAAATGGTTTACTTTGAGATTCTGAATTTTTTAAGGAGATTAATGCACTCAAAGAGTCGCTATACACAACTGAGCCGAACGGTTCTACTTTTTACTGTTAATTGCAGCGGCATAATTGTGGCTATTGACTCACCAGAGTTG
Organism: Hanleya hanleyi; assembly: GCA_036873755.1. Taxonomy (NCBI): domain Eukaryota; kingdom Metazoa; phylum Mollusca; class Polyplacophora; order Lepidopleurida; family Hanleyidae; genus Hanleya; species Hanleya hanleyi. Next base: position 71,897 of record JAVTVY010038755.1, read on the forward strand.
ACAGATATATTGCCAGTTAACCTGAAGCCTTCTGTAATTTTCAATTCGGGAATAAGGAAAGTTGATCGAGTGTTGCTGTTCATGTACTTTGATCCCTCTATGTAGATCTTCAGGCTATTTCGCCAGTTTTTAACGAGGTCTTCCAGATAACCAAAATGGCTCAACGTATTTAGACCTATATCTCTATAAAATGAAGTACGTTTTCTTTCTGGTCGAGTTTTAATTACAATTACATTACATAATTACAATTCCGACATCGTTATCTATCCCTTTCTGGACAGTGATATTGCAGTGGGACCTGCAAATGGCGTAAACGTTTCTCGCCTAGTAGCATTTACTAGATTCTGTGTAAATGTGACGATTTTAATCAACGTCACAAAACATTATTTCAGAAACTAGTAAAAGAGAACTATACCGCCAAGCGCCTCCATTCGAAGTTTCTAGAATTTGCCGATACATATGGCATGCTAATAGCGAAATACAACCGTAGCGTGCAAGATCTATGGCGTTACGTTTCGTAACTTGTGCCTAATTCCGCTAATATAATAACCGGTGGATAGGGGCCACAATCAAATTTTATGTAGAAAATGATCTCTTAAGAATGCCTTTTCGTTTACTATTTTTCTTTCTTTGTCTTTGGTTTGTCGGAATTTAAGCCAAGTGTTTGAATAGAGGCATATTGCTCTTTCGAAAGAATTGTCATCATTTCATTTCATGATTTACACATCATCCTATGGTTATGTCACTTTATACATTTATGTAGCATTTTCTGGAAGTTAATTTCTGTTTGTCACGTTATGTCGTCATTGTTCACTTCACTGTTGTTGAGGTAAACCATTATTTATCCCTACTTCCCAATTGACCTCATACTTACACTCCTCATCTATTTTCACCCACTTCGATTGGTGTATCTAATACCGCTTATGTCGGTGCTAGATATCATGTTGTCACGCCACTCAAGAACATCCACATGTCGGGTCATATACTTCTTCCCAGATACTCCGTTCTATATTCCCACCGCTTTTGTGTGTTATAGCTCGCATCAGCAATAGCTCATGGAAATTTCGACATTTCCATTAATAAAGTCCGATAAGTTTTCATCAATATGAAAGCCGCATCCGTGCCAATATTCATTATACCAGTCCTTATATGCCGCAGCGTGACTACTCGAAATGTAAGACGGGATCATGTATCGATTGAGTAAACCATTCCATCCAGTTTTTCCGCGTTTCTGTATCAACACGTAGATGATTTATTTGAGATTCTTCTTCTCTGATTCTCTGATTACAGCCTATAATGTAGTAATCAAATCCCCAACTCTCTCCAAAATGGATGTTCCTCTCTCACGCTTATAGATAGTGATTGATCATGTCAAGGAAATACAAGACGAACTCAATAGTGCGTGCTCAATGCGTATAACCAAAACTCCAAAACACAAACGTATTCTTCAGCTACTACTTCAAAACTGATTTCTCGCGAGACTGAATCCAAATTACATATTTTATTGGTCCAGGTTCAAAGCCCGTCCGTGACATGAAATATCAATAAGGAAAAACGTTTGGGAAGCATTTGTGTTGCATGATCGAAACAACCTAAATGCCATATAATCGGTGAACTCATCAGCTGATGAAAAAAATGACTACGATGATTGTAACTACAAAACCTGGTTATATCGATCTGATGAACTTTTGGTTATTGAACACATGTCCGTTAGATCTATAGTATAGGAAATATATAGGGCATGTTACGATGAACGATGAAATTTTCCACGTACAAGGTACTGCTGAGACGGTATCACGTTGGTTAGGTTGGATGATACTACTTAATGTACTGGGTCAGATGTGTTTTCCGGACAGTCTTTGGACTTTACACCTTTGTCAGGAATACATATAGAGTTCAGTTTAATGATAACGGCATCACTTAGAAATGGGAACTGTTTAGATTGCTTGGTTTGTTCGCTATTGCCATTTGGATAAATGTTCAGGTATGCTTTAATACCGCGAATTCGTGTTCTACCAATAAATAATCCATAAATAATAAAGCACTCAATCAAATGTTGTTGGTTCTATCTATTTTAGTATCTTACTTCAATGTCGAGGATAGATATAAAAGTTGACTGCCAAAATGGCAACCCCCCACCGAATTAAGCTACTGAAATTTCGCGGGCCGATAATTGGCTTGCGGATATGTCACAAGCCGAAATGTCCCGACACGGCTCCTAGAGTCGCAGTGAGCTACACTGATAGAGGTAGAGAATGCATCCCGTCCAAGGGCGTAGACAAGTTATCAGGTTTGGGGGGGCTTGAGAGTGGGAGAGTCTGAGAGGGGGTATCCCCCCTCGCAGCTTAAGAATTTTTTTTTGAAACTTAGTGGTAAATTGGCACTCTCTGGGAGCATCTGAGTGGTATAACATTGTAACAACTGAACTTTGATTTATTCCAAAATGTCTCATAACAATGACGATCACTACATTGATAAACGTTACAAGCTGAAATGATCATTCAGTCTCGGGTTTGCACTATAATTCAAGTTAATCCTTAGACAATACTATCCTGTCCCGATAGCAGCGGAATGGCTGCATTGATGCGTGACTGAGCACATGAGCTCTGGTTCATTAATTGGGTTGCCTCTGCTATCTTTTTAACATAGGAAATATTGTTAATCGATGATAACGGCTATTTTGTACCTACAGTTGTCGAACTTATCAAAAATGTTAGCTTAGTGGACCTTTCTTGGAATAGTAGAAAAACTTATCCATATTTACCATATTTACACCAGTTATTAAACAGTGACTTCAGGTCTACTGTCTGTCCCGGATATATCTCAGACGTTTTCGGTGACATGTCTCGGACAATTTATCGGACCAATCTCACGTTCGGCTATTTCCGTATTGGCGGAACTCAGCTAAAGTGAGTTCTGGGGCGAGATTGTTTATCGGACAGCATTGAAACTTCACACAGTAGAAAAAAATACTAAATTTATTTCAAAGTATCACCAAAATCCTTCCAGTGGTTCTCCATAAATCGCGAAAAACAAAAATTAGATGGGAGATTTGTGAGTTATATTTTTGACGTCATAAAGTCATGCCTGCATTGGCAGATCAAAGTCATGTTGGCCCCAAAATAACATGGTATTGGTGATTTTCGTCAATTCTCAACATATTCTAATGAAAGACAGGAATAAAATTAATGTTTTATAGTTTATACACTGTGGGAATTTTCAATGTTGTACGATAAATTGTCTCCGAAATATCACCGAAAACGTCTGGGATTTATTATCTGGGACAGACAGTAGGTTTATTTCTAGAGTTCCTATATATGAAAAGTAGTTGAGAGTTTGTATCTCTTGTTTGTGAATAAAGAATACTGAACAAATGACCGGGATCTCAATTGAAAGACAAAACAACTTAATAGTGAAAAATTTACGAAAAATTATGCTCAACTGGAGTTTTGATTTGTTTTCACCCAAATAGGCGGTATTTGATTGGAATTGGAGCACACTATTCCATTCTCGGAGACGATCGCAAAAGATTTGAACCCGAAATCGTCAATCTATGGCTTAGGTCACTGATCAATTGCAATCTTATTTTAGGCCTAATGGTATGCACTGGCGGTGATAAGTTAACTTCTCATGTATTAATTGAATAATATACGTGATCTTCTATGCTATGTTAGCTTTCTTTTTCTTTATTTCTTTCTTTTTTTTTTCGTTTGTTTGTTTGTTGTTTGTTTTTTTTTTGCCGGCCGTCAAAATTTGGGGGGGGGGGCTGAAGCCCCCCCCAAGCCCCCCGTTGTCTACGCCCTTGCCGTCAAACTCATTCTGTTACCATTGTCAATTTCTACTCTTTCTACTTTTTAACAATCGCGTTCGAAAAATCCAGATTGTGGTGTTGGCATTTTCACATGGAACAAGTTGGTTATTGACCGTCGTGTTTGCTGTTCCGGTCTGCAGTCAGACATATCCCCATCTCTACTCCGACTATCATATTATATTGAGAGGCCAATATCTATTTCAGGATAGGATAGAGATGATCATTAACTTACTCAGTCTATGACGGGCTAATATTGCGATAATATCGATAGCTTTATTGGTGTAGGATGCGACGTGGAAGATAGTCGATTACGACATGGAACTGAGATGAAGTAGTCAGTCTGATCATTCTGTCATTGACCATTTAACGTACAATTGAAAAACTTTCATGAAATGGGTAACCATAACTGAATATCATGTAGTACGGTTCCTTATGTCATCCCGTTCGAGTTTGGTGGCTAAATTGATTTCTTTGCATCATTTTGTTCCTCGTGACGTGCAGAATGTGAGAATGTTGGATGCAATTTTTGTTTACAGTTTTTGGTCGATTTATGGCGTCAAAGTGACGTCATCCAATAAGTGACGTCATCCAATCGAAATTATAGAATATTTTTGTCATCTTTCGTACATTTTTTTTATATTTTTTTATATTTTTCAATTTTATTCAAATAAAAACTGATCGATCTATAATAGTTAGTATATATTCCTCGGTAATTTTTTTGTATTTTTTTTGTTTACCAAAAATATGGATCTGCGTGTTCGAAAATAGTCATATGAGGTAATCTATAATAATTTATAATACATGCGGTCATATGTTGACTTTCACTTGACGTCGAGATAATCGTATTCTTTTTTCCAGCTTAAAAAAAAATGTTCGAAAATGCTCCGTAATCAATGATCAATTCATACGTGGTGGGTCAAACAAAATAAATCGAATGTAATTAAAAAGAAATAAAAAAATACATCATTGCCATCGGTTTGAATCTGACGGTTATTATCCATAGATTGTAAGAATATTCTTAAAATGAGCTCAACATGATGACCCGTCATAGTATTCGTCATTCTCAGATTTGATGGTGAAATACCAGAGACCACCTTAAACAAGGGTTTCATGGCTTCTCTTTCCTTAAAGTGCAGAACGCCCTCTTTTCGTTTTATTATTGTGAGAATACATACAGATTATGAGAATACATACATATTATTATATTAGTTATATTGTGACGACTGACAAATTCGCTTTCTAATCAGTGTATCTCATCCATTCCTTGGCGAATCATACCACCGAAAATTTTGTTGCAGCACAAACGTTGAAAATTTAGTTATCTTCTCCAACTGCTTAAAAGCCATCCCAACCCAACTGTGGGATTCTTGGGTCGGGTAAAGCGATACCCCAGCCTGTTTGGATACGACAAAGAACGCTCTACCTAGTCACCTCCAGAAAAGGAATGGAGACCAAGCAATCCCAATCATTTTCCGAAGCGGATTGCCAGCACAGGCTGCTTGGAATCGAGAGTATATGCCGCCGTACTGTGTATAGGAAGTGTATCGAATGTTCTTGTTCTCCCGTGATAATCTCCCTCCCCAGTAACAAATGAAAGCTGTTCAAGGCTATGGCAGTTAAACAGTCCACCAGGTAAATGAAAACGACAGTGTCCGAGGAGTGCATAAAACTGCCAAGAACGTCTTGTTGTGTTCAGTATTTGTAGGACGTGGCTGCATGAAGGGGTGTTTATAAAACGAAGACCGAAGACCGAAGACATGAAGGGAGAATGTGTTGACGCCCAGTTTGGCCGCGAAGATTCATTGTTTGATACACGGAATGGTCAGACAAGTGAACTGCATATTTATCAGATAGTGAATAAATTCGCACCCACAGAAGAAAATTGATAGCACACGTAAGCATCTCCCGAAAGGAATTCATTGAAGATATATCTTCCATACCGGGGGACCAACGGATGGGAATTTGAAAGCCCGATTATATATGCTCTTGTAACGATATATTGAACGGAGGAAACAATCGAGGGGCGCGACTGGGCGTGGTTGTAACTCGAGTCGACAGAGGGAGTTCCTAATTTTAGGAAAAATCTGACAATACATGTTTCACCAAAATCTGGGGAATGAAATGCAAGATTCAAACTGACTTGACACTTATGAATTACCATGTCCCAGATTTTGGTGAAACGTGCACATTGGAACAGAGAGTCTGTGTTGAAACTCAAAGTATACACACCTTAAGCTTGAATCAAGCATTGGAGAGTGCATACAAAGCTTGAAATATATGTATTAAGGCAGTGTGACGTCACTGGACCTAGATATGATTGCAACAGACCACCATAGAATACCATGATTTAATTGCAGTTTACTCTGTGTAATTAAATCGTAAAAAATTAAAATAAATATTCTCCCACACTGTTTGCAATGGTCTTTCATATGATGGAAACTTTACTTGAGGGTTTACGATCACTTTCAGTATATGGACGTTCCAGCCCGGAGGTAATGACTTTGGGGAGGACTTTTCTAATTCCCATCACTCGCATTCTTGCCTCTCTGTCCCTATCGTTTGGTCAGTTAGAGAGCATCTCAAAAGTCGGAATGTCCCAAAGGCATTTTTTGACCATAAAGGAACGCACTAAAGTTCCGTTTTCAAGCACTAGAACGTTCGACAGAAAAGGAACGATAAAGAGGAACATTTGTATCAGACGTTCGTTCAAAACGTTCTGAATTCGTTGTGAAATTCTTAAATTGTTGACTAATATTCATTTAATTAATAATGTAATAAACACTGTACATCCCTCCTCGTCTAATGCACTATGCAGCTCAAGCAACAGCTGATGAAGAACTGATTCTCTCTCCATACACCGAAACGTTCGGGGGAATCAGAACGTTCGACCTGGTGCATCAGACCGTTAAGATACATCAGAACGTTCAGAATGTAAACTGCCGAACGTTACTGCCTAGAAGAACATCACAGTTGAATGTTCCTTAAGGTCAGGGCGTTCAGAAATGGACACACTAGTGTTCCATGAAACGTTCCGACTTTTTATATGCTCCCTTGCATTCTATTGGCCTGTTATTGGAGATCGATGGCGACATTTACAGACTCGTACATGTATCATGTATCAGTAGTAATGTAAAGACCGCACAGGTCAGGTTTTCCAGGGAGGTAACTCTTGGTTCCCCTTTTTTCCAGGTTAAAGTATAGGGGGCGCCACATCGCCTTTCACCTCTGTGGTCTCTGTGGCGCCAGGTGGCGCCACCAGCTCAAGGTCACGTGGAGGTCAAAAGTAGTTCCGGCAACCTTTAACCTTTGTATTCCTCCGCGATCTGGTGGTGATGCCGTCACTTCCGCGGACAGAAAGTAGTCCCATGTCAACCAAGTGACTTCCAATGTTAATGTATACGGGGAATGCCTAAAAAAGAGTATGGGAATAGACGTTTTGTGACCGGGGTGGGTCCCTAGTGGATCGAATGGGTCGAGTGAGGTGTCAAAGTGAAGCGCTCCTCGAGGGCCATTCAGTCATGGGTGGGTGCATGTAAAATTAGGATTTTTCCCGAAAATATAAAAAGCGGAACACGGACTTTACCCCTAAAATAGGGAAAACCCCTATCAACCCTAGCCAAAAGGGCTAATATCGGTCCCCGGGCTTATCGGGGCCTGCTTATCAAGTCAATGGGGTGGGTGCATGTAAAATTAGGATTTTTTTCCGAAAATATAAAAAGCGGAACACGGACTTTACCCCTACAATAGGGGTCTGTATTATTCAATATAAGGGAAAATGCCTGTATGGGGTATGGGGATGGTCAAATTTTTTCGTTTGCTTTACTATGGGTTGTGGGATCTCGTTTTTCTCGTCTCGCCGAGAAAAACACAATGGGAGGGGTCCCGGAGCGAATCGGTGAAATTTTTGAGAAAAGTCACCGAGGTCTGTATATAGGCTCATACTGGCTATATGGGGAGAGGGGCGGTCAATTTTTTTTGTGGGTGTTGCTATGGGTTGTGTAGTCTCGTTTTTCTCGTCTCGCCGAGAAAAACACAATGGGAGGGATCCCGGAGCGAATCGGTGAAATTTTTGGGAAAAGTCACCGAGGTCTGTATATAGGCTCATACTGGCTATATGGGGGAGGGGTGGTCAATTTTTTTTGTGGGCTTCACTATGGGTTGTGGGGTCTCGTTTTTCTCGTCTCGCCGAGAAAAACACAATGGGAGGGGTCCCGGAGCGAATCGATGAAATTTTTGGGAAAAGTCACCGAGGTCTGTATATAGGCTCATATAGCTCCATACTGGCTATATGGGGGTATAGGTTCAACCTGGGAAATTCACACACGTTCATTGTGATATGGGTTGTTTGAATTTGTTTTTCACGTCTCGTCATTATATATCAGCTGTTCAGAAATCAGAATCAGGGACAAAAAAACTCAAGGAAACTGTTAATAACATCCAGGAAACATTTAATAACAAGATGAAACACGTAACGCAACAGCTCGACTCTTTTCACATAAAACTGAACTGCCTAGACACGAAAATGGAGTCGATAAGTCAAAACATGGCTTCAGCAGTAGATGATTCTACTCGGCGCATTATTACATCACTCCCCTCAGAGGACCTTCTCCAGTCTATATTACAGAGTGTAAAATCACAGCTTTCCATTGAAATGGGGAATATGGAAAGCAGGCTTCAACGTGAAATACAGTGCTTGAAACAATCGTTGGTGGAAAATGTGACAAAACACCCTCCCTCGTCAAGTAGCGAGGGGCAGGAGGAATTACACATGGCAAATGATGCAGAACCCATCACGGTGCAACATGAGTCAGCTGGAGTAGCAACTAAGCCTGGTACAGTTGACCGGCCAGTTAATGAGTCTACTAATATTGAGGCCCAACCCATACCCTCATCAGATACACGCGCAAATTTGGATGCTCCGAACGACTCAAAGAAAATGCCAAATGTTAATCGTCAAATAACCGAGCGCCAAAACACTGTTTTTGATGTGCTGATCCTCACTGACTCATCTTTCAGCAGACTGAATCCCAAAAAATTTGCGCGCAACAAGCGCATCAGAAAGCAGAATGTTCATGGTGGAATGCGGGAAATGATAGACTTCTTACAAAACAATGATGTGCATGCTTCCCAGGTCGTTATTCATACGGGCACCAATGACCTGAGCCGTGTCAGTGAAAAGAACTGTGAAGACAATGCAACACAACTACTCAAAACTGCGAAGAGCAAATTCCCAGCTAGCACGCTGTTTATGTCCGGAATATTGCCGCGATTGGACAACACTGGTGGCCTCGTTGATAGGACCAATGTAGTGCTGCACAGAGTATCCTCCTCCTGTGGTGTTCACCTTACAGATAACAATATGGTTGCTAAATGTGGTACAAACATACAGGAAAACCTGAACGACCGAAATGGTGTTTCCAAGGCTGATTCTCCACTTGTGATATGTGCTTGGGTTGAGTGCTTCTGATGTACAGCCTCTCCAACCGAATAGCAACAGTCCCAGGCCCTTTGCTAAGCCTGATAACACCAACAAACCCCAACCGATGTCGGACAGCGATAGTGGAGTGGCCTCTCCAGAACCCCAGAAGACATTTACCGACCCAGTAAATCAACAACAAACACTTCCATCCTCCCCGGTATGGCCGTGGCCACAACAAGTCAATCCATGGGCGTTTATGAACTCTCCCTACGCCTGGCCAGCATCTCTCAGTGGTCCTATACAAGCCAGCTCTCCACCCGCCATGTCCCCGCTGTATGGTTCCCCCTGTCCTCTTAGCGATGCCTTCTTATCACTCGTTAACTCAATTAACTACAAATGTCTGACGGTTCCAGAAGATTAAGGTTAGGTTTATGGAATATTCACGGGTTTTCCAAAGAAAAGTTTGAGGACCCTTTGTTTATACGTTCTTGTCAATCTAGTCATATTATGTGTTTTGTTGAAACTTGGTTGGATAGTTCAAAATTAGCTTTAGATGGGTTTCAATTACCTGACTTTGAGAGACTTGTTCCAAATTGTAGAACAAAGCACAAACGTGCTTGGCGCAACTCTGCTGGGATATGTATATATGTAAAATCTTCCTTAAAATGTGGTGTGACAAAGGTGATAGCTCCATCAAAGCATCCAGATATTATGTGGATAAAACTGAACAGATCAACATTTAATCTTCCAAAAGACTTGTATGTAGGAGTCGTCTATATTTCTCCAAAGAACAGTCCCGGAAATGTTTCTGACCCTGATACCATGTTCAGTTTAATAACAGACGATGTTGCTCATTTTTCTGATTCAGGACATATAATGGTGTGCGGTGATTTTAATGCTTATACTGGTACCGCCCAGGATTTTATACAGTCAGATGATCAAACATACGCCGTTATTGGAGGATTTATGTTCTTCAAATACTCCTTTGTTACGAAATAATATGGATACTAAATCAGTTGACTACAGTGGGAAATTGTTAATAGAACTATGTCGCCAATCGCAACTTAGAATTCTTAATGGTCGAACCATAGGTGACACTTTGGGCAGTTATACATCTGTTCAATACAATGGATGTAGTGTTGTGATTATTTCCTAGCTAGTATAGATTGTTTATCACATATCCTGAAATTTAAAGTTAACGATCTATCTTCTTTTTCTGACCACTGTCAGCTAACCTGTGATATCAACACCATGTTTCATACCCCATGTGAAAAGGAGTTTATTTTAAACCCTCTACCTAAACGTTACTTTTGGCACTTTTGTGATAAAACCATACGTCACAAATGTTATAAAAATGGACCAAAAAAAATCAGTCCATAAGAAATGGTTTAATCAGTCGTGTAAAGACATGAGGCAAACACTGCGAAAGTTACAATATGAGTTAAACAAAAACCCAACATTTGGAGAATTGCGGCAAAAATTTTATTCTCATAAAGCAAAATATAAACGGTACGTAAATGCCACAAAAAAAGAAATACAAAGACAGTATTCTTCGACAATTAGAGGCGTTAGATTGTAAGGATCCACGACAGTTTTGGGATCTTCTTAAAAACCTTAAGGATGATACTCATAATACTGGTTCTGTTAACCATGCCGAGTTTATTAGGCATTTTGCGGACATGTCATCTCATAAAAATATTAAGAGTACTTTAGAAGACTATGTTCAGCCTGAGATGGACAATTCAGATACAAATGTTCCAGAATGTGATCAGTTTGATAGTCCTATTACAATACGTGAAATAGAAGAAGCTGTGAAAAGACTTAAGAATGGTAAAAGTTCTGCTGAGGAATAGACAATAAATGAGGTGTTTAAATACGGTATAGATGTACTTATCTGCCCTCTACATAGGTTATTTAATACAATATTTTCTTCAGGTTCATTTCCGTCAGCCTGGAATAAGGTTATCATTGTCCCCCTGTACAAAAAAGGCGATAGATCCGATACATCCTATTATAGAGGCATTACTTTGACCACCTGCCTGGGAAAGCTATTCAACAAAATTATTTTAAAACGACTACAAGCATTTTATGATATGAATGACATCATCCACAAAAACCAAATAGGTTTTACGGAAAATTGTCGTACAGCAGACCATATACTGACTCTAAAAAATATTATGGACCATCAGAAATCCAAAAAGGAAAAGCCATATAGTGCCTTTATTGATCTCAGTAAGGCATTTGATACTGTGTGGAGAGACGGTCTTCCTTTATAAATTACATTACGTTGGTATTAGGGGAAACTTTACTCTCTTTTGAAGAGCATGTATACGAAAACCACCTCGTCTGTAAAATTTCCAGAAGGTTTATCTGAACCATTTCCCTCATGCTAGGGTGTTAAATAAGGTAACGTCCTCAGTCTTTTGCTTTTTAACATATTTATTAATGATTTGATAACTGAAATACAAAACGATACCACCGGGGTCATATCCATTAACTCAATTATAGTTAACATTCTATGTTTTGCGGATGATATTGTATTGTGTTCATCTGCCCCAGAAGGATTACAAAGTAAACTTGATGTACTTGAGGCTTTCTGCCAAACTTGGGGATTGAAAATCAATATTTCCAAGTCTAAAGTTATGGTTTTTAATTCCAATGACCGCAATATTTTGGAGGAGGTAAAGCAGTACTCCTATCTTGGTATTATACTAAAAAACACTGGTAACTTCTGTCATGCCATCGAAAACTTGCGAAACAAGGGACTAAAAGCATTTTTTAAATTGAAACAATTATTAGATTGTAAAACAGAATGTCATTTATTTGAAAAATGTTTGATTCTCTTGTAAAGCCAATAGTGCTATATGGATGTGAAGTCTGGGGGAGCAAAAATACCTTCAATGATTCTGATGGATTTGAATATGTACACTTGAAATTTATGAAGGAGTTGCTTGGTGTACATTCTAAAAGTGTCAATAACGCATGTAGAATAGAACTGGGTAGACTTCCCCTCAAATTTGATGTTCTGAAACGCCTTTTACAATTCTGGTATCATATATTAGACAATCCAGGTTCTCTTGTGTATGAAGTATATGTCAATACTATAGACTGTAGCAGTTGGACTGCATATGTTTGTAAGTTATTGAATTCTTGTGGTTTCAACTATTTGTATAATAATCAATTACACGCCAGAAAGAGTCATATTGAAACTGTTATGTGTAGGATAAGAGACATCACTGTGCAAGAATTATTATCATCTATACACTCATCATCTAAACTTGATGTACTCTCCACAATTACAGCTACATTTCACCGAGCTAGTTATATTGATTTAGTCTCTGGAAAAGAAAACAGAAGTATTATTTGTAAGTACAGAATAAGTGCACATAAGCTAGAAATCGAAGAGGAGATATTGTAAACAATGCACTTGTAACGCTATAAAGGATGAATACCATGTTCTATTTACATGTCCATGTTATACTATTGCTCGGTTACCATTCCTAAACAAAATGTTAGATACTTATCCATATTTCAGTCAATTAACCAGAAATGTTAAACTAAAGCTCACGCTTGCAAGTTCAAATAGGACTATCTTGTATGCTGTATGTTCCTATCTCAAACTATGTGAAACACTACGACAATCTTGAAGCTGGTTCATTGAGCTGGATATATGACGAAATGTATAGACACTATTGTTCAAATCATTTTATCTGTATGTCTGTTGTACTCTGAACATATTGCCAATCACTTGTGACTGTGCTGAAGTGTCAATAAAGTTATCTTATCTTATCTTATACGGTATCCGGAAAAAACACGAAGTTCTCAATTCTAAACTGTCTGGATTACTCCCATCAGTTAGAGCTTGTTATAGGCGGTCGCCTAATCTTAAATATCTTTTTGTCCGCGCGAGACTTCAACTATGAGTTATGTTCAGATCATGAACATTCCGGTTCTTTGTTATATACCATCAGTCTTTACTGACCATGGAGAGTCACACTCTCTGTTAGATAGATGGCGCTGCACTTCCGGTCATACGGGTTGTTAGATAGTTCCCCGTCTTCGTCGCCATTTGCATTTTATATCTAGAGTTTATCTGGGACAGAGTTTATAGACTTATTTTATGTTGCTCTGAATTATTTTATTCAGCTGTTTTACTTGGATTTTGTACATTTGACCACTGTTCTTTTATTTCTTCCTACCGGTTAAACTTGAGAAAGAAATTTCATCTTGTAATTATTTGTTTTATTCGATTGTTACTTGTATAAAGGATAAAGCAGACGTCTCTTTCCTCATCCGACTTGTGAAATAAAATCTCCAAATGAACACCTATACTCGACGAGTGTTGATCTCACATAACTGTGCTAACGTGTAATAAATGCACGGTTAGCTCGATGTAATTGACAGAAGTGTTATAGAATACGCAATTGAAGACGAGTTTACGGCGAACACCACCTTGACAATCCTATTTCTGTCGTAGTTCAATACCGGAATTTGACGGCTGATGAAGCCATCGCAGATATTCTTCGGTTTATAGACGAAGAAGTTGAGGGACAGGGCGATGACCTTGATGAATTATATGGTAGCGACGATACTTCCATGCCCATGGACGCATCAGATGAATTAGGGGAAGGGACCTTAGCTCAGACGATGAAGTTTGGAACCCTGATGATGGGGTAGTCAGGTGATTTTGAAAGAGTCACTGTGGTTGTTCATGTGTAAGTTCTACCTGTACTCTTGGCCTTGATGAAGTCAAATTAAAGCTGATAAATCTTCAACACAGTGACAACAGGGCAAGGCAGGGACCAGAAGTCCTAAAAAAGTGATAGGACATTTGACATTGCAAGGTGGAGGATAAAATACTGTACACATTTTATAGGCATGAAATGGCACAATTCCATCAAATTGCTTCACTTTTCAACATTCAAGGGCTTAAAAACTTCCTAAGATTCAATTTAGACCAAAATTTGACGTAAAATCTTGAAGAAATAAGTCCGTGATCCCAATGAAAATAACCCAAAATAAGCTAAATTTAACAAATGCCATACCAGTTCAGCTGGCTCTGATGTCAGTCAGAAGATGTCAGTCACAACAAAGAACTCACAAAACAAATTTACGCAAAGGAACTAGTAAGTGACAACAAAGAAGATTTGGAGCAAACTTTTGTTAAGGAAGTAGACTTTGAACAGCCAGAAAAAGGCTCTATATATCTGCTGTCATTTTCTTTGGCCGAGTTAGTAGACACCCCTAGGAAGGCTTCCACTTCTGCATTCACCCCAGTGCAAAGACGTGACTTTCTGACTAGGGTACATGTGTTGCGTCAGACTGGCTCGGTAGAGGTGGTCAACAAAATGGCAGACGTCGAATCCAATGTGAGTGAACTTCTCCGTGATGTAAAATCATGCCTCTCAAACAATCAGAAGGCAATTCGAATCGAAGAAAAAGTGGATGCACTAACTGTTACGGTTGAAAACCTATCCAGCAATGTTGTATGAACGACTGCTGCAATACGGAAACTTTCGGCGTCACTAGACATGTTAGACAACAAAACTTCATGGGTAGAAAGCCACATTCAACGAAAACAATCTGTTAACTATAGTGTTACAAGCGTCTAGTCCGTCATCCATAATTCAGCCGTCGTCCATTAGAGAATATCCGCGTCCATAATCCAAAGACCTATTCCATTTTCCATATAACAGTATTAGCACCAAATTCAAAAAGACAATCATAGTATACATAAACATAGGCTTGTTTCCTGCAAGAGAGAAGCGGTCAACAGTTTTTAATGATGCCGACAAGACATCATGATGTTCTAAAATATCAAATCCGTATCGCTGATCAGTATAAAACGATGAAACCCTGCCGCCACAAGTATCGGTGATACTACCACCGCACCACGATACCACACAAGTAACCTTGAAAACAGGTGATGAAAATACTGTATCCAACTCGGACAACACTCCATTGGACTCAGACTGGATAACGCCACACCCTAGGAGAGGAACTGCTCCTATACCAGCTACTAGGAGACAAGCTGGTCTCAGGCCAGCTCCCATTCCAACTCCTATCTCAGCTCCCGTCTTTACACCAGCTCCTACATCATCTCCCCCCGAGGAAGTTAGTCCAGCGCCCCTGACGACTTTTGCTCCCCAGAAGAGTCGATCCAGGCCCCCGGCTAAGCTTCATATCATCGGAGATTCTAACGTGAGGGACTTAAAAGCCGAGAGAATCTACAAACGTCAGGGGGTTCAGATTACAATCCTCAAAAACAAAACTGTGAATGGAGCCTCGCGTTTCATGCAAGGTATGAAAGAAGACACTGACAAACCCACATGTTTGATATTTCTTGTGGGGACAAATGACGTAGAGGACGATACTGAAGATGAACTTCTGAACAAATGCCAGCCCCTACTTGACCTCTCAAAGGAAAAGTGTCCATCAGCCAAAATTGTCACCCTTGGAATACCTCCTCGCAAAGGATTCCACAACACAATTATCAATTGTAACAGAAGACTTGCTGTTCTATGTGAGAAGAATGACATCATCTTCATAGACAATTCAAATCTTGACTACAATAGACATCTGAAGTATGACAAAATTCATCTCAACGAGGTGGGTGTCAAACAACTTGTTAGAAACATCAAATGCGTATGTAACCCCATCTAACCCCAGGTGCTGAAACGGACCCAAACTACAAGACCTAGAGCGTCTGCTTCTCGCAATGAAACCATAACCACTAATGAGAGAAGGGAGACAATCCCCCTTGCAGACTCTAGCGAGAAGAGTGGAGAGCTGGCTCCTACGTCACAAGTCAATAGCCAACCTTCATCCTACCACCAACTACCAAATGGTTTATTCCCTCAGGTTATGCAGCCCTATTATAACCCCCTCCAATTCTCCAATCCTTGGATGTTCCCACAGCCATCCCCATGGCATTCCACGATGAATTGGACCAGTCCGACTCAACCCCAGGTCCCTATGGTGAATGGTGCTAGCCCATACAGGATCTTCTGAGAATTGCCATAGCGAGAACTATTTGTGCCAAAATCGTGTTGTGCTATAAATCCCCTCTGGACAAGGATTTCATAAACTGTCTTTCATGAAGTTGTGCAACACATACCTTGAATTTACATGTATTACCTCATCGACTGGTGCTAGTTACTCTCATACATAAAGATTAATAATTGTGATCTGATAAAGATAAACAACACTAGTGGCAGACGACATCCCCAGTAGCTCTGGTAACTCTGCCATAAGACTTCTAGGCCAGTGCTACAACCTGAAAATGGTGTGAAAACCAGCTCAACAGTGATGTGTAAATAGCTTTATTTTACAGTATGTTAATTAAAGACATTCTATCAGTGTCCTGTTGGAATATTGATGGGCTCACCAAGAAAATTACGGACAAGGACGATGTCTTCATTTTGTGTGTTCAGGAACATGATATTATTGGACTTATAGAAACTTGGATAACTAATGAAAGTATAGTTGAAGACTTCGTAAATAGTGAACTCCCAGGCTACAATTACCACTTCGTTCCGGCTCAGGGTAGGTGCTCAGCTGGGAGAAAATCTGGAGGATTTGTTCTGCTATACAAAACATCCATCTTCCAACACCCAGTGATCACTGAAACAAATGATTCCATTTGGATGCTAATTGATAAAACTAATCTCGGCTGGGAAAAAGATCTCGCCCTAGCTATAGTATATGTCCCTCCGGAAGACTCGCCTTACTACCAAAACCAATTCCTGACTCTGGAACAAAATATTGCGAAATTCACCAATCACGGCAATATACTTCTGATAGGCGATTTTAATGCCCGTACGAACAACCTGCCGGACTTCATTGTAAACGACTCTGATAAATATGTCAATCTTTCTCCCTCATACAATAAAGATACTTACCTGCCCAGAAATAATATGGACACTTATGGTAGAGTTAAAAATCACGGTCACAAACTTCTTTCCCTTTGCAAATCCTCCCAACTGAGAATATTAAACGGGAGAACAGTGGGAGATACTCTAGGGAAACTCACCTATTTCGACATTAGAGGCTCTAGTGACATAGATTATTTTGTTTGTTCTCAGCCTTTCAGAAAACTAATATGGAGTATGAAAGTTCATCCCCTGATCTTACTCTCCAGACACTGCCAGATTAGCTGTACTATCAAATGCTTTAAGACCCCTCTAGCATCTCCCCGCACTACAACCCAATCCACACCTCCGACTCCTGCAATGAAATTGAATAATACTATGGATCTGCATTACCAATCAGTTCTACTTGAGGACGAATACATCTCCAGAATAAATGACTTCATGTGCAGTACTACCTACAACACCCAGATTGGAGTAAACATTGCAACAGGAAATCTTAGCAAAATAATGTTGGATGCAGTAGAGCAAACATTACCCCCCAAAAGACCCAGGACTAGTGGGAAAAGAAAACAAACGCAGAAAAGCAAACCATATTTTGATTCTGAATGCCATTCTCTTAGACGCACAGTCCTCAATCTGGGGAAAAGTCTGTCAAAACATCCCTGGGACAAAGATACAAGACAGAAATATAATTATCGTAAAAAAAAAAACATACAAAAAATTACTAAAACAAAAACACAGTGACTTGAAACAGTCCCTGATTAACCAAATAAATAACCTTGACAGCCAGGATACAAAGGAAATGTGGAACATACGAGACACCTTGGAAAAATCAGATGAAATTCCACCCTCTGATGAATCTAGTGAACTTCATAATTCCCTCTATGAACACTTCAGTAAAATAAACGCTGAAAATATGAATAACAAAGAAGATCCTACCTTCGAATCAGAATTAAGAAATTTGGAAAGTAATCCAAAACTCCCTCATCCTACCCTGAACAAAGTGATTACATACAAAGAACTAACAGAAGCCATAAAAACACTGAAAAGTAACAAGTCAACTGGACCAGACCGTATCTCCAACGAAATGTTGAAATATGCACAAAACATCCTGATTGGCCCAATCTGCAAACTCTTCAACTGCATTCTCCAGTCCGGATTTTTCCCCCGAACATGGACAACTTCTTACATCTCTGCCATACACAAAAAAGGAAATATACTTCACCCAGAAAATTACAGGGGAATCTGTGTACTAAGTTGTCTTAGTAAATTATTTACAAAAATTTTAAACAACAGACTGGTACTCTTATCTAAACGAATCCGAAGCCCTATCTGACATACAGGCTGGTTTCCGCAGTGACCATAGGACTACAGACCATTTGTTTGTCTTGAAAACACTTATAGACAAATATATAAAAAATAAGAAGAAAAAACTCTACCTCTGCTTTGTGGACTTTCGAAAGGCATTCGACTCTGTTTGGCACACTGGGCTTCTGTTAAAACTACAACGACTAGGCATCACGGGCAATTTTTACAATATAATTAAGAATATTTACCATAACAGTTCTCTTCACCTGAAGATAAGGAACAGTGTATCACCTCCGTTCAATAGTAACATCGGAGTCCGTCAAGGCGATAGCCTCAGCTCAACCCTCTTCAACATATTTGTTAATGACATCACCTTTGACAGCAATCTATCCGACCCCGTAAAATTACAAACAGAAGAGATTACTCATTTAATGTACGCAGGTGACCCTCTTGTTGATATCTGAAACACCACAAGGCCTACAGCACTCCCTTGATTCCCTACAAGACTACTGCAATACCTGGCACCTGCGGACAAACTTTGATAAAACCAAAATTATGATCATGCAATCCCATAAAAACAAATCTACATGTACACCTCCATTTTTTACCATAGATAAAACTACACTGCACCACTGTGAACAATATCAATATCTAGGAACAACTATTTGTAACAATGGAAACTTTACAGCTTCAATGCTGGACTTAAAACACAAAGGTCTAAAAGCTCTCTTCAAACTTGAAAAAACAACAAGTAAATGCAACTTTCCAATCAAACTTAAAAATAAATTATTGCAGACTCTAATATCACCAGTGCTACTTTATAATTGTGAAATTTGGGGACTAGAGAATAAACTTTTGAACAAAACCGATGGCTACTGGATTAAACTGAAGACATCCGACAGCACACCATACGAACAAGTACTACTCAAGTACTGTAAATGGACTCTCGGACTTCCTAAACGGTCAACTAACATGGCTTGTAGAGCCGAATTAGGACAGTACCCGCTTCTCCATGAAATCTTGATTAAAACACTAAAATACCGAAACAGACTGCAGACCACTGCCAACACTTTACTTACCGACGCATACTCGTATTACACTAACAACCCCAAGCTCCAGCTAACTGGGAAAACACAGTCCAACACTACCTAAAGGCTTTTAACTCAGAACAGTTCCTCCCAGTACCTCTACTCAACACAAATCAGCTAAAGTCTGCTACTGAGAAAAGTAAAGACAACTTGAGAAACCAATATGAAAACCACTTTTTCCAAGTCCTGAACCAAAGTCAAAACTCAGGGAAACTTTCTTTCATGCATAAAATCTACAAATCCTATGAACTACAGTCATACCTCCATCATGTAGAGAATAGCCAACAGAAAAACCCACTCAGCAGATTCCGCACAAGCTCTCACATTTTGGAAATAGAAATTACAAGCGTCTAGTCCGTCATTCATAATCCAGCCGTCGTCCATTAGAGAATATCCGCGTCCATAATCCGAAGACCTATTCTATTTTCCATATAACAGTATTAGCACCAAATTCAAAAAGACAATCATAGTATACATAAACATAGGCTTGTTTCCTGCAAGAGAGAAGCGGTCAACAGTTTTCAATGATGCCGGCAAGACATCATGATGTTCCAAAAATATCAAATCCGTATCGCTGATCAGTATTCTTAATCCGTAATATTCGTTTTAGAGTCGTTATCCAAAAAAGATGTATCTCAGTCACGCTTTGATTGTGACTGTTCATATGAGCATCATGAGGATATTGAAGTACATGTGTTCATACGGCCCCTAGCCCCGGGTGCAAAAAGAAAGGCCAACACAAAATGTTCAACGTGAGGAAGGAAAATGCAAACTCTGCAATACAGGTGAAGTGGAGGATGAGACGCACTTCTTACTAAAGTGCCCATCCCTGTCAACTGCCAGAACACCCCTAACAAACCTCTTGAAAATCATCTGTCCACTCAACCTTCACCTGACTATTCACACCAGCTTGAATCTACTATTTAACCCTTCAGAACACCTCTACACTGACACAGCTCGCATCATCCATAATTTATATAACTCAATCCCAGCTGAGCATCACCTATAGTAATTATGTGTTCGGTGGTAATAACCAGTTCTTATTACTACATGTTCTTAGATTAGTTTGTTAACTTGTATTTTGCCATACTCATATCCTGTATTGAGTCGTGCAATAAACAATTGAATTGAATTGTATTGTAATGTAGGTCATGTACTGCATCATGGTATTTTCATCTCATCAATATTCATCACCTGCATCGTATTTAGCCCTGATCAAGTACATTTTCTCAACTCTTCAGTGGCTCTGTATTATTACAACCCACATCTTCGAATTGTTACAGGGCTTCAGCCACAACGGTTTCAACTTGATTTAGGCTTTGAAGATTTGATTTCTGGAGTTTGTCTATGAGAACGGATTTGTAACTTGGGCTAATACTTATTGTCAATCTGCTTCAATGTTCTTATCTGAATGGCGAAGGTACAAAATGAATTATAGGACACAGAAATACGCTTGTTTCAAGCAAAAAGTTTTGACAACTTCGAAAGGGACTGCCGGAGTGGTCTCCCTTGTCAGTCACGTGATGACGACCGCCAGAAGTCAGATTTGGGCGAGAAATATCTAGGGAATATTTATTCATACACGCATTATTCCGTCAATCACAGCGCACACAATTATGACGCATTATATTTTACTCTGTTATTACTACATGTTCTTAGATTAGTTTGTTAACTTGTATTTTGCCATACTCATATCCTGTATTGAGTCGTGCAATAAACAATTGCATTGAATTGTATTGTAATGTAGGTCATGTACTGCATCATGGTATTTTCATCTCATCAATATTCATCACCTGCATCGTATTTAGTCCTGAACAAGTACATTTTCTCAACTACTACTTCTCTCTGCTACAATTCGTCATTTACATGCAGGATGCCTGTAAATAATAAGTACCGGTACCATGGTATAAAATGCCAAGCCTGCTATAATTCGTATTTACAGGATGCCTGTAATTCATTTAGCCGTAAGTTGTAAATTTTCGCCTTCTTATTTCCACCAATGATATGCGCATTTACAAATTTGGTGCCGGGCTTTACGCAACCTTCAAACAGGGTTATTTCCCTTTATGCCAGTCGATCGACCCTGCCCTCAGTCAATTATACAGGGGAAAAAACGCCCTGGCAGTCTCCGCACAGTGAGTCTTCACCAAGTCATGTAGCCTTTGACGTAGCTAAATAATATATAGCCCTCACGAGTATGAGGGCTATAGGTCGGCCCCAGTCACCTCCAGCGAGGGTTTTAGATAATTTTATTACGAATCACCCACCTCTGAAACTGCCGTACATCTAATCTCTATCCCCTCCTGCGCACTATTTTAAAATCTTGCGCACTATTGTGAAATAGTAACGAATATATCGCCGTGTGAATTTTCCGATCGACAACTTCCACTTTATACGCGCCATGTTCAATTGCAAACGGCCAGAGCACACACATACCGTGACATCGAGTTGAAGTTTTCGACTGAAAAATTCAGACGGCGATATATGCGTCACTATTTCACAATAGTGCGCAAGATTTTAAAAATAGTGCGCAGGAGGGGATAGAGATTAGATGTACAGCAGTTTCAGAGGTGGGTGATTCGTAATAAGTTTATCTAAAACCCTCGCTGGAGGTGACTGGGGCCGACCTATAGCCCTCATACTCGTGAGGGCTATATATTATTTAGCTACCTTTGACGGAGATTAAAAGTGCGAGATTATCCGAACTGCTAACGGTCGTTTGTTTGAAAACAAATCAGCGATGCTTGTTTTGTCGGAATTAAATGGTCCCGCACATTCACATCTGCAAAATTATATATCCTTGTATTTAGTATGTGGATAAGGACTGTTTCTGGTTGGTAAAATTCAGGTTTTGTGAAATGATATTTTGGTACATGTAAATTGACTGAGGGCAGGGTCGATCGACCGGCAGATGGGGCGATAACCCTGTTTGGAGGTGCGTAAATCCCGGCACCAAATTTGTAAAAGCGCATATCATTGGTGGAAATAAAAAGAAGGTGGAAATGAAAAGAAGGCGAAACGGCTAAATGAATTACAGGCATCCTGTAAATACGAATTATGGTAGGCTTGGCGATTTTATACCATGGTACAAAATAATTACAGGCATCCTGTAAATACGAATTATGGCAGGTTTGGCATTTTATACCCTGGTACAAAATAATTAAAGGCATCCTGTAAATACGAATTATGGCAGGCTTGGCATTTTATACCATGGTATATATTATTTACACGCATCCTGTAAATGACGAATTGTGGCAGGGATGACCAACCATAAGCGTTGAACCCTGGCCAGTATGCTGAGATGATTTTATAAGATGGTAGAGATGGTTGGCAGGTCCACATTGGTAATCTACAGAAAAATCCAAAAGCAGAAAAAAAATCATCTGGTGAGATGAACCGCCTCAGGACGTCAGCCTGCTTGCGATGTAATAACTGTAACCTCTGGTGTGAAAGATGTGACAAGGCAAGTGGGCACACCTGCCGAAGCCTTTGATTTGTTCACCAATGGGGGAATAGTAATAGTTACACACACAAACTCTAAATGGGAGACACACTAGCCACGAACACATTATCAGTAATGACAAACGTACTTATGTGTCGCATCACAGACACACTAGAGACGCGGGCAGTAATTAGTTTGATGTATTTTTTGTGTACTTCTTAGGCCAGAAAATTGTGTAAGTAAGATGCAGGAGCTAACATCTAAACTACATGCCCAAAGTCATCATCTAGCTCAGGCTTCATCGCAGTGATATTGACGAACTGAACAACCAGAACACGAATGTAATATCCTCCTTCAGCACTGTATCCTCCATGACAGCCAGAAAACTATAATGGACAACTCAATTATGAGTAGCAGAGGTAAACCTATCAGTGGATTTATGTCGGATGGTGTACAACTGTCCGGTAGTGGCACCAAAATGATGACTGTTAACTTCAAAACATTCATCCTTTATGTCGTAAAGCAACGTCACAGAGAATGTCACGATGGCATCCACCAGTACAGAAATCGACAAGAGAGAGACAGACAGAGAGTTAAGGTTTAACGTCACATTCAGCAATATCTCAGCTAAAAAGCGCCGATCAAACAAAATTCTAAGTATTCAAGATAATAACTCAGTAAATTAATGCGTTGATGCAGTTACAAACATTAAAATTTGTACAACAAATCGATCTCGCTCAAATACTCCAAAATACAAGGGAGAGAGAATTAAGGCTTAACGTCGCGTTCAGCAGTATTTCGGCCATATAGCGACGATCAAACAAAATTCTAAGTATTCAAGATACTAACTCAGAGAGAGAGAGGGAGAGAGAAAGAATTAAGGTTCAACGTCGCATTCAGCAATATTTCAGCTATATGGCGACGATCAAACAAAATTCTAAGGATTCAATTCAACAACTCAGTAAACTAATTAATGCGTTAAAGCGGATACAAACATTAAAATTTGTATAACAAACCAATCTCTCTCAACATGATCTAAAATACAATCTTTTACCCGGCTAAAAAGATCTTTCAGCCTAGCTGCTCGAGAAAAGGTATCTCTTACAATCTTAAAATCGCTGTATGGGATTCCAGCCGGATCAACTTCCTCATCCAGACCTGCCTTAGCCATTTTATCAGCTTCAGTATTGCCTTTGATGTCAACGTGACTAGGCACCGAACAAAACAATATCTATCTGTCGATCAAATCTAATGTCATATAATTGTAGAACTTTCAATATGGTGGGATGAGTTGAATTTCCACTTTTAATCACTTGAAGGCACGACAGTGACTCTGAGAATATTTAGTGGACCTTCTAAAGCTGATAATTGAGCTTTCGCCTCTGCAGTGAATATGGAACTTTTTCCTGGTAGACGATAGGTTTTAGTTTTGGAACTAAAGATAGTAGCACATGCTACTCTCTCACCATCTTAGAACCATCTGTATAAATAGCCTGCTGTGATCTGTATTTCTCTCTCAGTAGACCAAATTATTGTGTATACACGAGCTGGCTCGTGTCTGCCTTTTCATATTTCGTCCGTGAAATATCTACTTCTGGTTTGGCTAACTGCCATGGTGGAGTTGGCAAGAGCTTGTTAGGTAAAATTTCACTAACTTTAATACCAGCTGCTACAATGTGTGGTTTGATAAGGATTTCAAGAGGTGGAATAATCGAGGGTTTCTTTCAATAGAAATCCGTGTACTGAAGGTTGAAAACACAGTCATATGCAGGATTTGAGTGGTTTGATCGCTATTTTGTGATACAGCGATAGTTTAATTCTTCTGAAGGAAATTCATCTGCTTCTACATACAAGCTTTCTTTAGGTGATATTCTGAGAGAGAGAGAGAGAGAGAGAGGGAGGTTTAACGTCGCATTCAGCAATATTTCAGCTATATAGCGACGATCAAACAAAATTCTAAGTATTCAATTCAACAACTCGATAAGGATGGATAACTTGTTGGTAGGAGTGGAGGTAGTATCGACTATTTTAGGTTCGTTGCCGGTTTTGATATCTAGGGTATTCTCTTTTTCTTCCTTTTTCTGGTTCGAGGTAGTTTTATTACTACAAGACTGTTGATTACTTTCTTCCTCTGTGAATTCATTCATTACTTCCTCATTTGGTGCAAGGAGTACATCTACACCAGAGTGAATAGGGTTAATGAAGGAATCCACAAACTGCACAAGTGTATCCTGATCCGACACACGGCCAGTATCTGGTAAGTTGTCACCCTTCAATTCAACTTCCGGGGTTAATACTACGTCAAAACTTCCAGTCTGATCAGAAGCAGACTTCCGATCGCCTGGTTCGACTTCTACACCATCGCAAACCTCACTATCACTGACATCTTCATCTTCCGAACGACAACCTTCTTCCATCTCGTCACCGAGAGACTCGTAGTGGTTTGAGGTTTTCTCGTTGCTCTCGGCAGAGACTATCCTCTGATGACGTTTGGTGTACTTGCCATCAGGGCCTACAGTCTTCCATAAGTCTTGAGCTTGCTGTTTTTCCGCTGGAGAGCCTCGACATAAGGTCCCTTTCGAACATCTGCGGGCGGAACAGGGCGAGGACCTGAGGAATCATCTTTTTCATTGTTAGCTACGGTATCTCCAGGAACCTTTTTGGCCTTTGGACAGGTTTTTTTAAAATGTCCTTCATGACAAATCCGGCATTTATTTTTCAAAGGACATCTCGAGTTCATGTGATCTTCTGATCCACAAGTATAACATGTTTTTACTTGACCGCTATACCATACAGGAAGTCTCATACCTCCAACTAAAATAGAAGAAGGAAGAGTACGTTTAAATTTCGACATCCAAATTCTTCGAACTCCTGTCTCAAACTCTCCATCAAACGAATAGAACTCTTTCTGTATAGAGAGAACATCACCATAGAATTCAAATGCAGTTCTGATCGCAGAATCTGGGAAATCGCATGGTCCTTTAATCTTTACTAGCAATTACCCTGGATCTATTTCTTCAAAATGGGCACGCAGAGAGAGAGAATTAGGGTTTAACGTCGCATTCACCAATATTTCAGCTATATAGCGACGACCAAACAAAATTCTAAGTAATCAATTAAAAAACTCGGTAAACTAATGCGTTAAAACAGGTACAAACATTAAAATTTACTAAAACCACCTCAAATAACTAAAAATATAATCCTCCATTTCTAAAGTTAAAAAAGAGAGAGAGAGAGGAATTGTGGTTTAACGCCTATCTCAATATTGTCGTACACAGCTTACGATCAAACAAAATTTTAAGTAATCAATCAAAACTCAAAATCAATGCGTTAAACAGGTACAAACATTAAAATTTGTACAACAAACCACCCTCTCAAATAACTCAAAATACAATCTTCTTTCTCACTAAAAGATCTTCCTGAGCGCACTGCCTAGATAAAAGCATTCTGTTTCAGCTAGTACCATGTCCAGGAGAATATGTTTCACCGTCAGATCTTCATGGCAAGGTATACACCTTGGAATCGGCTCCTGTTTTAGTAAATATTCATGAGTTAAGCGTGTGTGACCGATCCTACATCGTCTAATCATGGCCTGGTCGAAGCGTTTATGACTGTTCAGGTGAGTATAACCAAACGTTTTTTTGAATTCGTGAAGTTTGTTATTGTCCATAGTCTCCCATAGCGATTGAAACAGCCCTCTTACATATGCACAGATAGATGGTCTGAAATCGCTGTATGGGAGACCAACAGGGTCAACTTCTCCATCTAAAGCTGCCTTAGCTAGTCTATCAGCTTCAGTGTTGCCTTTGATGTCAACGTGACTGGGCACCCAACAAAACACAATATCTATCTGTTGATCAAATCTGGTGTCATATAATTGTAGAATTTCCAAGATGGTGGGATGAGTGGAATTTCCATTTTTAATTGCTTTAAGGCATGACAGTGAATCTGAGAATATGACCTATTTTTTCCTTCTAGTGGATCCAATACCTTCTAAAGCAGATAATAGAGCTTTTGCTTCTGCAGTAAATATGGAACTTTTACCTGGCAGTCGATACGTTTTAGTTTTGGAACTAAAGATAGTAGCACATGCTACTCTCTCACCATCTTTAGAACCATCTGTATAAATAGCCTGATTTGAACTGTATTTCTCTCTCAGTAGACCGAATTCCTGAGTATACACGAGCTGGCTCGTGTCTGCCTTTTTATATTTAGTCAGTGAAATATCTACTTCTGGTGTGGCTAACTGCCATGGTGGAGTTGCCAAGAGCTCGTTAGGTAAAATCTGACTAACTTTGATACCAGCTGCTACAAGATGTGGTTTCATACGGATTCCAAGAGGTGGAATAATCGAGGGTTTTAGCGAATATAAATCTGAGTACTCAGGGTTGAAAACACAGTTAAATGCAGGATTTGAGTGGTTCGAACGCAGTTTTGTGATATATTGCAGCGATAATTTAATTCTCCGAAGTTCTAAAGGAATTTCATCCGCTTCTACATACAAGCTTTCTTTGGGTGATGTTCTGAACGCACCGAGCCAAAGCCTTAGTCCTTGATGGAGAATAGGATCTAGCTTTGCCAAGTTTGACTTGCTTGCACCATTGTAAACAATAGAACCATAATCGAGTTTGGAACGAACAAGCGATCGATACAAATGAAGGAGAGTTTGCTGATCTCCCCCCCACTTATAGCTGGCAACGACTTTCAACAAATCCAGAGCTTTCGTGCATTTGGCTTTTACTGCTAAAAAGATCTTCCAGCGTAGCTGCTCGATAAAAAGTATCTCTCACAATCTTAAAATCTAAGCAGTCTATGAGAATATGTTTAACCGTGAGATCTTCATGGCAAGGTATACACCTTGGAATCGGCTCCTGTTTTAGTAAATATTCATGAGTTAATCGTGTGTGACCGATCCTACATCGTCTAATCATGGCCTGGTCGAAACGGAGAGAGAGAGAGAGAATTAGGGTTTAACGTCGCATTCAGCAATATTTCAGCTATATAGCGACGATCAAACAAAATTCTAAGCAATCAATTCAAAAACTCGGTAAACTAATGCGTTAAAACAGGTACAAACATTAAAATTTGTACAACAAACCAATCTCTCTCAAATAACCTAAAATACAATCTTCTTTCACTCTGCTAAAAAGATGTTCCAGCGTATCTGCTCGATAAAAAGTATCTCTTACAGTTTTAAAATCTATGCAGTCCAGGAGAATATGTCTCACCGTCAGATCTTCATGGCAAGGTATACACCTTGGAATCGGCTCCTGTTTTAGTAAATATTCATGAGTTAATCGTGTGTGACCGATCCTACACCGTCTAATCATGGCCTGGTCGAAACGTTTATGACTGTTCAGGTGAGTATAACCAACCGTTTTTTTGAACTCGTGAAGTTTGTTCTTCTCCATAGTATCCCATAAATATTGAAACAGCTTTCTTACATAAGCGCAGATAGATGGTCTGAAATCGCTGTATGGGATTCCAACAGGGTCAACTTCTTCATCTAGAGATGCCTTAGCCAATCTATCGGCTTCAGTATTGACTAGGCACCCAACAAAACACAATATCTGTTGCTCAAATCTGGTGTCATATAATTGTAGAATTTTCAAGATGGTGGGATGAGTTGAATTTCCACTTTTAATTGCTTTAAGGCATGATAGTGAATCTGAGAATATGACATATTTTTTCCTTCTAAAACTGATAATAGAGCTTTTGCTTCTGCAGTAAATATGGAACTTTTACCTGGCAGACGATACGTTTTAGTTTTGGAACTAAAGAGATAGTAGCACATGCAACTCTCTCACCATCTTTAGAACAATCTGTATAAATAGCCTGATGTGATCTGTATTTCTCTCTCAGTAGACCAAATTCTTGTGTATACACGAGCTGGCTCGTGTCTGCCTTTTTATATTTAGTCCGTGAAATATATAATTTCCACTTTTTGAAAGCTACTGGAGTTACTTGACCGAGTCGTAGTGAATATAATCATCTCATTTGCGTACTGGATACATGAGCCGTCAGCTGAAGTTGATGTATTTTGTGAAAAATGAGCCCACATTCAGCGTTGTTGTTGTTGCTGGATACAGGTCAGTCAATTTTTTTTTCAACACTCAAATGTTTTGGCCTCAGAATATTCCAGATATACATAGAATTATTTTGATATATGAAATGCGAATAGGCTCTGTGTTTATGGCCTCGTCTGAGGGAGACCCCAAATGTAGGCCTTTTCACAGCAGCCTCCCAAGATATTTCAGTATGCTGCACCCGGAGTAGTAGCGGTCGTGGATGGCAGCCTCATGGCAACGTAAAGCATCTGGACGTTTAAATGGTTTCGACCAGGTTGTACAGGTGAACATTCTGGCGTGAGTGGACTGTGGCGTTATAAATGGTCCAGACGAGTAAAGGACTTGCCGCAGAATGTACAGTTGTACTGGGCCGTAGAGCTATGGCTGGTAGATTTATGGTGGTGTAAAGCATCCAGACGAATTCTCGTCCGTGTTTCGCTTTTTCTCTGAAGAAATTTGTACATCCTCCCATCACGTGGCTTCTCTCCACGGTGGCATAGCAATCCAAGGGTCAAAGGTCGAGGGCTGTGACATCATCCACCCTCCACTTTCCCTCAGTCGCAATTTTATGCGACGGAGTTTACACTATATATTACTGAGGGATTTCTGCATAATTTTCAGAGAATTATCCGATTCGGAAGGCGAATTCCAGGCGGCCATTGTAGCCAGTTGATCGGAGACCGTATCGTGGGCGGCCAACCACGTGTATGGACATAGCTCACTCAGGTCATTTGTTCATTTTACACCCGAGATCGTGGGATGGCATTATGTCAATGCTTCACAATTATGATTGGGTTGAACGAAGCACATCATAATTGTGAAGCATTGATATCATGTCCTCTATTCTATCTGAACGACAAGTTGAGACAGCTATTTTGACTGTTTCATTGGTCGGCGAGTGGACACTTGTTAATCTCTGCATACCATATAAGACGGACAGATACCAAGAATATCTCAACGTGAAGGCGGCTAAAATGGTTATCTCCATGATTAAGTCAGTAGCTGTAGAAGTTTCTCATTGACTTAGAATGTATGTTAGATCCAATTTGTACTCTAAATCTTTAATGCGCTTTGTCGTCAAAATATCGCCCGACCGAACTTGACCTTGAACTTGGATTTTTTGGAATCGTATTTATCAATATAGTATGGTAAATTATTGTAGAGTATAAAATAGTATAGTATAGTATCGAAGGGAGATATGGCCATACTAGCAGATTACAATAGGCTATTTCCACGAAAAAACGACCCTTGTAAACGTTGTAAGAGGTAAACTGTTGGATGGGGCAACTAGGGCATTAAAACGACCCAGCTTTGAGTCGGACAGTGCCTTATCCGTAAAGTTCATGGATATCGTGGGGATTGCCGGAGTCTTAGAAGATGGTGGGCCCTAGGAGAGAGTTCTTCACCATGGCTTTGAGGGAAGTGCGAGATGGACCGATGTTCTCCGGCTCGATTGCTGAGAAAGTCCTCGTCCCTAATCACAAAGGTACTCCTACTTATATTTCACAAGTTCTTTTTGTTGTATTTATTTAATTATATCTGAGCAATAAGTATGAATTATAAATAGACAGTTTGTTCATTTCCCACTCTTGACATTGTGAAAAGACAAGGCCCAATAATTGATCAAATCTGAATGTCCAACCATTTAACCTTCCAATGAGTCTTGTATAATTTGGTAACGTAATCTGGTAAAAGCTTTCAAACGTGCATAGCCTACTGTATCTATACGGTTAACATATTAAAGACATAATAGGAATAAAACGAATGAACAGGACCGAAGAACTTATAAATTATATTAGGTTGGCAGCTTAGCAGCTCTTTTGGGTTATATGGGGACATATCGGAAAAAGCATCAAACTTTCCCAGACTTTCCAATTATTAGCTACTCTTGAAATGGAGGTAGAAAAAGCTCGAAACGCAACTCGTGAGGCTCAAAACAATACATAAGTTACCCTTTTAATACTACTAACATGGTCAGAATGCATGGCGATAGTGAATGAAGGTGGATTTAGCTATTCAAAATTTTGAAATTATCTACCCTCCTCCGCGCTGATGATTACACCGAATCACTGGTAATTGGCCGCAATTGATGAGGTATGATCTGGAAAAGTTCGAAAACCTATATTAAGCAGGAGTTTGCATCGAAAACAGATTGCAGACCGATTGGACAAGAAATAGAGATATGGCTGTTTAAATACCCCTAGCCCTTTTTCGTCGAAATAGACCAACTGGTTATAAAGAAATTCTCGGAAATTGAGCAACTCCACTGTCCTATTACAAGCGTCTAGTCTGTCATTCATAATTCAGCCGTCGTCCATTAAAGAATATATTAAAGAACATCAATGGCCTAAAATACAATCTTCTTTTACTCGACCAAAAAGATCTTTCAGCGTAGCTGCTCGATAAAAAGTATCTCGCACAATCTTAAACTCTATGCAGATATGTTACACTGTGACATGTTCATGGCATGGAATACACCCTGGGACTGGCTCTTTGTTTAGTTACTGTTCGTGAGTTGATCAGGCGATGTAGAATCGGCCATACACGATTATGGTTTGATAGGACATTACAAGCGTTTAGTCCGTCATCCATAATTCAGCCGTCGTCCATTAGAGAATATCCGCGTCCATAATCCAAAGATCTATTCCATATAACAGTTTTAGCACCAAATTCAAAAATATCAAACCCGTATCGCTGATCAGTATTCTTAATCCATAGTATTCGTTGTAAAGTCGTCATCTAAGAATGATGTATCTCAGTCACGCTTTGATTGTGTCTGTTCATATGAGTACCATGAGGAGAGAGAGAGAGAGAATTAAGGCTTAACGTCGCATTCAGCAATATTTCAGCTATATAGCGACGATCAAACAAAATTCTAAGTAATCAATTCAAAAACTCGGTAAACTAATGCGTTAAAACAGGGAGTACCATGAGGATCTTGAAGTACATCGGTTCATACGGCCCCTAGCCCCGGGTTAAGCGGAATTAGACACAAGTTACGAAACGTAGCGCCATAGATCTTGCACGCTACGTTCGTATTTTGCTATCAGCATGCGATATGTATCGCCAAATTTGAGAAACTTTGAGTGGAGGCGTTTCGTGGAATAGCCCTGTTTTATAAGTTTCTGTAACAATGTTTTGTGACGTTGATTAAAATCGTCACATTTAACACAGGATCTAGCAAATGCTACTAAGCGAGATATGTATACGCCATATGCAGGTCCCTCTGGAATATTACTGTCCAGAAAGGGATAGTTTACGATGTCGAAATTGTAATCATCTCTTTTGTCATAAAGTCGACGAGAGAGAATGCCCGCTTCATTTTTATAGAGATATAGATTTAAATATGTGCCTGTAGGGCTGTCTGTAGTTTCCTTCAAATCCAGTGAAGGTGGATATATATCCTTCACTGCGTCATTTATATAGCGATTATCCGCAGCGAGAAGATCGTCTATATAGCGTTTGGTGAATGAGAAGGAACGGGCTTTGAATGGATCGGTTTTTGAAAGCGCCTGCATATAGTCATATTCATAAGAGAACAGAAACAGGTCAGCCAACAGGGGTGCACAATTAATATCCATTAGAATACCTGTATGCTGCTGATATATTGTTGCCAAATTTCACATAGATATTTTTAATGAGAAATTTCAGCAACTCTATAAACAAAGAAACATCCCATGAATGATATCTCGTGTATGTAGTAGAGCTAAAGAATGCTTTATGGCTTCCGATATTAATATATCTACGATCAGTTATCTTGAACACAGATACTATTAATGACCTTAGATGGTCAATAAGGTCCTAATGAGGGATTGTAGTATAGAGAGTCGAGAAATCCCATGTGGATACATGTCTGTACGGTATGTGACCTTTAGCATCAAGTTCTTCCGTAAGACATTTTGAGTTTTTCAATATCCACATACATTCAACGCCAGAGTTCTTAGAAATAGTGACGCAATAACTTCCCCAAAATGCTTTTACCTCCTGAAGGGCCCTCGTCAATAGGGTTGAAAGAAGCTTGGTGATGCAGCTTCTAGAACCAGCTATGAATCTAGCTTTGTATGGTGATTTATGTATTTTGGGAGTCCAGTATAATTTTTGTATGTGGTTATGATTGGTTGGAAGACAAATATCTATTTCCCTGAGAAACTTTTTGTGATTGTTAAATAATTCTTCCAGAGTCCAAAGACGACATTGGGCATCGACGGAGTTGAGCTTCGATGTCTTATCGACACTGTCCAGGGTGCCACTATATCATAGACATTCTACAGGGAACGCCTGGAATCACTAGACCTGATAGACGCGGGGAATATAATCCGAATATCCGCCGCGAATGGACAGGACATCCCCTATCTGGGCTACCTTACATTAGATATACAGGTTTTCGGACAAAAAATCGAAAGCTTTGGGGTATTAGTTGTCAAAGACGTTAAAGATGATGCCATGAGCTAAAGGAAAAGACTCGTTTCAGGATTGCCTGGATCGAATGCATTGCGAGACATCAAAGTAATTGTTTACAAAACCCTAGTAACGCAAGTCAGAGCTTGCACAATCTTTTAGCATTTTATGAGAAAATTCCAGAGAGAGAGAGAGAGAGAATTAACGTCGCATTCAGCAATATTTGAGCTAAACAGCGACGATCGAACAAATATCTAAGAATTCAATTCAACAACTCCGTAAACTATTGCGTAAAAACTGGTACAAACATTAAAATTTGTACAACAAACCAATCTCTTTGAAATAAGAGAGAGAGAATTAAGGCTTAACGTCGCATTCAGCAATATTTCAGCTATATAGCGACGATCAAACAAAATTCTAAGTAATCAATTCAAAAACTCGGTAAACTAATGCGTTAAAACAGGTACAAACATTAAAATTTGTACAACAAACTAAAATACAATCTTCTTTTACTCGGCTAAAAAGAGAGAGCGAGAGAGAGAGAGAGAATTAAGGCTTAACGTCGCATTCAGCAATATTTCAGCTATATAGCGACGATCAAACAAAATTCTAAGTAATCAATTCAAGGAGAGAGAGAGAATTAAGGTTTAACGTCGCATTCAGCAATATTTCAGCTATATAGCGACGATCAAACAAAATTCTAAGTAATCAATTCAAAAACTCGGTAAACTAATGCGTTAAAACAGGTACAAACATTAAAATTTGTACAACAAACCAATCTCTCTCAAATAACCTAAATACAATCTTCTTTCACTCTGCTAAAAAGATTTTCCAGCGTATCTGCTCGATAAAAAGTATCTCTTACAGTTTTAAAATCTATGCAGTCCAGGAGAATATGTTTCACCGTCAGATCTTCATGGCAAGGTATACATCTTGGAATCGGCTCCTGTTTTAGTAAATATTCATGAGTTAATCGTGTGTGACGATCCTACATCGTCTAATCATGGCCTGGTCGAAGCGTTTATGACTGTGCAGGTGAATATAACCAACCGTTTTTTTGAACTCGTGAAGTTTGTTATTATCCATAGTATCCCATAGCGATTGAAACAGCCTTCTTACATATGCGCAGATAGATGGTCTGAAATCGTTGTATGGGAGACCAACAGGGTCAACTTCTCCATCTAAAGCTGCCTTAGCTAGTCTATCAGCTTCAGTGTTGCCTTTGATGTCAACGTGACTAGGCACCCAACAGAAGACAATATCTATCTGTTGATCAAATCAAATTTTTCCATTTTTAATTGCTTTAAGGCATGACAGTGAATCTGAGAATATGACATATTTTCTCCTTCTAGTGGATCCAATACCTTCTAAAGCAGATAATAGCGCTTTTGCTTCTGCAGTAAATATGGAACTTTTACCTGGCAGTCGATACATTTTAGTTTTGGAGCTAAAGATAGTAGCACATGCTACTCTCTCACCATCTTTAGAACCATCTGTATAAATAGCCTGATGTGAACTGTATTTCTCTCTCAGTAGACCGAATTCCTGAGTATACACGAGCTGGCTCGTGTCTGCCTTTTTATATTTGGTCAGTGAAAT
The DNA here is from genome assembly GCA_036873755.1 of Hanleya hanleyi. NCBI lineage: Eukaryota > Metazoa > Mollusca > Polyplacophora > Lepidopleurida > Hanleyidae > Hanleya > Hanleya hanleyi. The sequence continues at coordinate 106,901 of JAVTVY010038755.1, forward strand.
ATCTACTTCTGGTGTGGCTAACTGCCATGGTGGAGTTGGCAAGAGCTCGTTAGGTAAAATCTGACTAACTTTAATACCAGCTGCTACAAGATGTGGTTTCATACGGATTCCAAGAGGTTGAATAATCGAGGGTTTTAGCGAATATAAATCTGCGTACTCAGGGTTGAAAACACAGTTATATGCAGGATTTGAGTGGTTCGAACGCAGTTTTGTGATATATTGAAGCGATAATTTAATTCTCCGAAGTTCTAAAGGAATTTCATCCGCTTCTACATACAAGCTTTCTTTGGGTGATGTTCTGAACGCACCGAGGCAAAGCCTTAGTCCTTGATGGAGAATAGGATCTAGCTTTGCCAAGTTTGACTTGCTTGCACCATTGTAAACAATACAACCATAATCGAGTTTGGAACGAACAAGCGATCGATACAAATGAAGGAGAGTTTGCTGATCTCCCCCCCCACTTATAGCTGGCAACGACTTTCAACAAATCCAGAGCTTTCGTGCATTTGGCTTTTAAGCAATTTATATGTGATTTGAATGTTAGTCGTTGATCAAACAACATGCCTAGAAATTTGACCTCTTTACTACTTTGATTTCAGTTCCGTCTAATTTTAGTTTTGGATCTTCGTGCTGGAAATATTTTCTGCAAAAGTGTATACAATTTGTCTTGGCTCTGGAGAATTTGAAACCATTTTCTAGACACCATTTCTGAATTCTGTGTAGACAAAGTTGTAATGTTCTCTCAATACTGTGTATACTTTTCCCACTACACGATATATTGAAATCGTCTACAAAAAGGGAGCCATCAATTGATTTATTCAGAACTGCAGCCAGGCTGTTGATCTTAATACTAAACAGAGTAGTAGACAAAATACTGCCCTGTGGGACACCCTGGTCTTGATCAAAATGATCAGACATAGTTGTATCCAAACGAATTTGGAATTCCCTATCATTCAAAAAGTTGGAAATAAAAACGGGTAAACGACCTTTTAATCCCATCTTTTGAAGATCTTTAAGAATCCCGTATTTCCATGTATTATCGTAGGCTTTTTCTAAATCAAAAAAGATAGAAACCACATGCTCGTTCTTGGCGAAAGCATTCTTAACATACGAATCTAATCTGACTAAATGATCAATGGTACTTCTATTTTTACGGAAACCGGTTTGAATATCAGTAAGTTTCTTTTCAGTTTCCAGGTCCCAAACAAGGCGATCATTTATCATGCGTTCCATTGTTTTGCAGACACAACTAGTCAGTGAAATCGGACGATAATTACCAGGGTCTGTATGGTCACGACCAGGCTTCGGTACTGGTATAACTATGGCATTGTGCCAGGACGGAAGAAATTCTTCTCTATACCAAAGTCTATTGAATATGCGTAATAGGATTTCTAGAGATTATTCCGGTAGATGTTTCAAAAGCTGATAATGAATATTATCAGGGCCTGCAGCAGAATCATGAGCTTTCGTCAGAGAAGCATGAAGTTCTTCAATTGTAAACGAAGCATTATAGCCTTCATGGTTACCGGAAGTGAATTTAATTTCATTTTTCTCTTCTCTTTTTTGGAAACTTTGAAATTTAGGTACATAACTTTCTGATGAAGAGTTCTTGGCAATTGTTTCTCCTAATTTATTTGCAATTTCCACTCTGTCAGTAATCACTTGATTTCCATCGTTGAGATGGTGAACGCTGGATTTGGAACTTTTACCTTTTATTCTTTGCATCATATTCCAAACTTTTGTTATAGGAGTATGAGTATTTATCTTAGAAACATAATTTCTCCAAGAATCACGTTTATTCTGTTTCATGGTTCTACGAGCTTTATCTCTTGTAACTCAGATCTTTCAAATTTTCAGGATTAGGATGTCGGCGGAAATATCGTTCAGCTTTCTTCCTACATTTTCTTGCTTCTCTACAGTCATCATTAAACCAAGGTTTCTTAATATGTGCAACTCCAGAAGATGTGGGAATGGTTTGGTTGGGAATTTCTATCAACATATCTGAGAATAGTTGTATAGGATCTGAAGCATCAGCGAAAGAGACTGATTGCAGTTCCTGTGAACAAAGCTTTTCAAACTCGGGCCAGTTTGCTTTCTTGAAATTAAACCTTGTGAAATGAGGGTCATCAGCTGAATGAACAGCTTTTAGCACAGTGGGAAAGTGATCACTTCCAGAAAGGTCATCATGAACAGACCAAGAAAATTCTTCAAGAATAGGAAGGTCGCAGATTGAGATATCCAATGCTGAATAGGTTCCATGAGCCGAGGACAAATGTGTATAAGAACCATCATTAAAAATACACAACGAATTATTTGATATAAAATTTTCGAGAATTTTACCTTTACAATTGTCTTCGTTATCCCAGAGAATGTTACGACCGTTAAAATCACCCATCAATAAACAAGGTTTCGGGAGCTGATCGTAAAGATCTTGAAGTTCATTTAGCCGGAGACTACCAGAAGAAGGTATGTACACCGTGCATAATGTGAAAACAGAATTCAAGATAATACGAACTGCTACAGCTTGTAAATCTGTCACTAAATCAATAGGACTGTGTAAAACACCCATTTTAACCAATATTGAAGAACCGCCTGTTGCTTTTCCATTTTCGTCTAAAGCGTAGGAATGATAAGGTGTGTATTGGCGAAATTTAAATTTATCTTTATCTGCTTTCTTCAGAAAGGTCTAGTTGAGACAAAAAGCTGATGGTTCATAATCTTGAGTTAATAATTGGAGTTCATTTAAATTTGGCCAAACTCCTCTGCAATTTCACTGAATAATAGTTGGTGGCTGAGCCATCATTAGTCTGTATATACCAATAAAACACGAAACTGCCCAAGCCAAGATATATAAGGTTAGCTTAGCCATTATGTACGTTTTATTTTGGGTAATCCTTTTTGACTTTTCTTATTTTGTTTCATTTGTTCTCTCCTGTCTTTTTTATTTTCCTTCTTATAAACTTCTTTCTCTCTGTCTTGTACTAACAAGTCTTTCGACCTTTGGTTTAAGGAAGTCTCGCCTTTTAACGGACGATCAGTACACTTCTGAGACTCCGGACGATCACTACAATCCTGATAGTCCTCATCGGAAAGCATAGGAGTGGGGGTAGCATCGATTATTTTAGGCTCTTTGTCGGATTCGATATCTATGGTATTCTTTTTCTTCTTGTTTTTCCGATTCGAGGTAGCTTCATTACTACAAGACTCTTCACTACTTTCTCTTTCCGTGAACTCCTTCAGTACTTCCTCGTTGGGTGTAAAGTTTACATCTACACCGGAGTGAATAGGATTGGTGAAGGAATCTGCAGACTGCACAAGTGCATCCTGACGCGAAACACTACCAGTATCCGGTAAGTTGTCACCTTTCAATTCAACTTCCGGAGTTACTACTACATCAACACTTTCAGTTTGATCAGAAATCGACTTCTGATCACCTGGCTTCTGATCACCTGCTTTGACTTTTACATCATCGCAAACCTCACTCTCACTAACATCTTCATCATCGCAAACCTCACTATCATTGACATCTTCATCTTTCGAATTACAACCTTCATCCATCGCATCATCGAGACACTCGTAGCGGTTTGGGGTTTTCTCATTGCTCTCGGCGGCAGCTATCTCCTGATGACGTTTGACAGGTTTGCCGTCAGGGCCTACAATCTTCCATAGGCTTAGGTCTATAGCGCTAAGTCCTCTACGGACTTCTGCGGGCGGAGCAGAGCGAGGACCAGAGGAACCACGCTTTCCGTCGTTAGTTTCGGTATCTCTATAAACCTGTTTGGCTTTTGGACAGGTGTTTTTAAAGTGTCCTTCCTGATGACAGATCAGGCATTTATTTTTCAAGGGACACTTCCAGTTCATGTGATCTTCTAAACCACAAGTATAACATGTTTTTACTTGACCGTTATACCATAGAGGAAGTCTCATACCTCCAATCAAAATAGAAGAAGGAAGATCACGCTTGAATTTCGCCATCCAAATTCTTCTAACTCCCGTTTCAAACTGTCTATCAAACGAGTAGAACTCCTTTTGTAAAGAAAGAACATCTCCATAAAACTCAAAAGCACTTTTGATCTCAGAATCTGGGAAATCGCATGGTCCTTTCATTTTTACCAGCAATTTCCCTGGATCAATTTCCTCAAAATAGCCAAATTGATCTCCAACGTGAATACCTTCCAGCACTAGCCGAGCTTTGGTATTCTCATTTGCTACTGTGAGGTTCCACAAGGTATTTGATACCTGTACTAGACCTTTAAGAATTTTCGGTCCTGATCCAACAGTGTCTTTTAATGCGTGGTATATATCAGCCGGATCTGCTCTCTCTAGACCGTGAAGTTTTAGGCTCAATGACCTATTAAACTTGCTAAATGCCATAGTGAAAAAAAAAAAAAAAAAAAATTCAAAGTCCACAAGGGAATCTTAATACAAACTATAAATAGTGACACACACAAACCTCAGGAGTGTGCCTCCCCTCAGAGTAAACATCGCCTACCCCCCTGAGGGAGCCCCACTCCGAAGATAAATGTGAAAACTATACAACAATACACTCTCTCTGAACCTTGTCCCGGCCGAACAATAGCCCAGTTCTAAACCAGGCCCGTTGCTAGGTGATACCGAGGAACAAAAGAACAGAGAACAAAAGACTCGCTCAAACGTGTACTCGAGGGCTAGCTTTCAGCATACACTAATATGTACATGTATTTAACCCAGAAAGATATACGCAGATATGTGTAAATCAACCTAAGCTAAACCGAACGAAAAACGAACCAACTATAAACTTGTCAAGCCAACGAGGTTAATATATATACAGCAACAAAAATACGAAATATTTACAGACCTCGAACAAACAGAGGCGAGGGAGACAGAAAAAAACCCACCGACCCTCTCGGTCACAAAGGCCGCAACGGTAGTAATGGTGGGTCTCTGCCTTCCCAAACCAGGCCAAACTGACTAAGTCAGAAAACCGCCCTGAACAGCAAAAAACTGAGAAATAATCCTAAACTTTCACCACAGGTATTTGTCAAAAGTATTCACAAAATATATTACACAGAAATCAGAGCTAATATCAGCTGAAATACGCAGAAATAGACAAATTTCTCGGAGCGAAGTGAAAAACACGTCCGACTCCCAATCTCTCTACATCCGGGTTGCCGGCTGCATCACATCCCTTGCTGTACATGAGTACGATGAAGCACCCCGTTAAGCTATGAAAGAGAGGCAGTGCCACGGACTTTGACGGACCAAGATCGGAACAGATGGTTTGGACTGGAATGCCACAATACTTTTTCCTGAACCCCTAAAATCCCGAAGTATGAATGGATCAGCGGCTTCTTAAAAGATGTTAACAAAAAGGAGCCGTTCTCATTCATCAGCACACAGATGTCCAAGACTGACATGAGCAGAAGGCTCCTTCTGTGTACCCGTTTTGAGTCCGTGTTCTTCAACAGGCGTTATGACCTCACAATACTTCAACCGTGCAACCATTCCGAGGCGGACACTAGGGTCCTCCTGCATCTAGCACATCATGACATGCCACGGAGAAGGGTCATACAACAGCCCATGTTCGCACGATGGACAGCGATGTCCGGTCTTTGAAGACCCTCGGTCTATGGGAACTCTTGGTGGACTTCGGTACTGGAAAGAAATATTGTGACATTCAGTCCATACCGTTTGTTCCGATCTCGGTCCGTCAAATCCTTGGCACTACCCCTCTTCCACAGCCTTACTGGGTGCGACCCGACTTGACAGTTCCTTGATAGCGCAAGCCAGAAGGTATAGATACCAATAATCATTGGTATATTGTTGCTAAGGCGGTCTTTGTATTGTATTTCGAACATTTAAATAAACATAGCGGCGTAGCGGCATAGTTATAGCATTTTGTCAGCAGATGTCATCTCCGGAGTATTGTAATATAATTTGTTCCTGAATACTCTTCGTTCGATTGTTCTTAGTGGTAACTGTTGATCTTTGACCTTTGACCCCAAAATGGGTTGACCTCAAATCTTCAAAATAGGATCAGAATCGGAGAATGCCACAAACCTCTATGGTATTATTTGTGGTTCTTTTGGTGTTATACCTACAATTGACCTCTGGTTCGAATGACCTCTATCGCGACTCTCAAATGAAATATTGCCCCGAATCGCCAAAATAAGGCCAGATTCGGGTTACTCAAACCTGGAAACCAATAGAATGAGGCAGTTTATATATCTTGCCCCAAAACCACTGATAATGGCGAATTTGTCCCCAAAATGCCCTTTAGGGTGGCCTTAAAGGTTACCTTGACCTAAAATCGTTGAAATAAGATGACAATCAGATTCTCCGGCCCCCAAAACCACTAAAAAGTGCTATTATTCACATTTCTAGCCCTTTTAGTTATTCAACTATAACCAGGATGGCGACCATATTGAATTTCGCCGAATATGGCGGCCCTAGGGGGCGCCCGTCTTGGCGCCCGTCAAAACTCGAAATAGTATGGTATGGGCGACATATGGGCCACATTTGGTGCTTTTGGAAGAATGTGAACCAAAATATCCCTAACAGCCCCCACTAATTGTTATTCTCTGGTCTAAGACAAGAATGCGCTAAGCGCATCACATTAAATTCAATAAATATTCAAAATAATAATGAGCTAAGTTCGTCTTTACAATTAGTGTTTGTTCTACTTTTCTTCTGAAAACAAGGTTCTTAAGTATTTTCGTACAATAAAGTTTATTTGTGGAGATCATGTTATTGTGCTTGACGTGGAACTTTGTCAAGACTGAGAGATTCTCTATCCGCCTTTTTGCTACAGCTACGTTGTACCGAATGATGATGTAGGACCTTTATCTTCATCATCTTGTCATGTACTTTGTGAAAAGGTTCTTTGGAAATGGTTGTGTTCTATCATATCCTTCTAATCGACAGGTGAATTTTCGAGTTCCACAGAGGGCCAACAGCTGTTGTTTGTGCTTCGAGCGACCCATACAGTCATTCTTCTCACCATGTGGACATACAGCTTGCACAGTCTGTGCGGTCCAAGTGCATGAATCTTCATCATCACTTTGTCCCATCTGCAGAGGGCACATCGACAGCGTTAAGGCGCTTTTCATGTAGTATGTAGAGATGCGAAGAAAGCATTGCCCAGGTCCCGAAGTGGGTGTGCATTGTGTAATTTATATACCAATATTCAGAAATGTTCTACTACCTTTATAATTATCCACTGACCTAGTTACTCGTAGACTTCAAGAATTTACAAGATCGAAGTTATGGTTGAATCACTTCTTAATCCTGTTGAAGTAATGACATAGTAACAGTGTAAACATTTTCATAATCATTTCTCTATAATTGATAACTATAATAATAATAATTAATAATTATAATTATTATAATGTAAGAGCTTCATCCAAACATAGTTATAATTATTATAATATAATAGTTTCATCAAGTGTTGAAAATTACACTCAAAGAGTAGCAAAATCAACACTTAAAAGAGCATTCACTGCTGACACACGCAAAGTGTTATCTACAACACTGTAAGCTTGAGAGTGTATCTGTTCAAGTGAAAGACACTGTCAACCCGGATTCTGATGATGTAATCCATTTTTTAACAGAAATGAATGCCGGGAAAATATTTCCACTGTATTTGCGTATGATTAAAACCCTGACAAGGGAAATCACGTGACGGATTATGTTTACTTGCTCGATAAACATGTGTAGAGAAGTACTGTTATTAGATCTATTCGTGTGTAAGACTAAAATGACTGTGTCAGCCCGGGTTCGGATGGTGTAATGCAGTTTTGTAAAACAGAAATAAATGCCTGGAAAATATTAGCAGTGTAACATCACGTAATAAGAAACTTACTGAGGCGAGGGACATGGGGTTTTCACTATAGGGGATCCCTGGAATTCGGCCTTCGTTATAGCGTGTTGGGGTGGGCTGAAAAGGCATGGAAGTTGCACTGAACCATTGAGCTAGACATTCGTCCTAGAGTCGTATAGCCCGGCTATGTGTGGTCGATCCACCAGAAAAGTCTGGACAGGTTGGTTATTGGCTATTGGTCATCCAAGACGATAGCATCTGTATATTATCCTGACAATGAAGAGACAAGATGGGGGTAAGATGGGAGCCTTTTGAACAAGTTTGGACATGTTGTAGAGTGTAGTTTTTTTAGTCTGAAAGTTTGTATCAAGTTATCACACTCATCGGAATAATAAAGTAGCCAATATCCAGATAATTTGAAAAGTCACACAATGTGAGAATGAAGTTCTGGGAGGTGTAGAACACCATGTGAAGCCACGTGCTTTCAACAAGATGTCCTCACAATAGGATAGATGTACTAATCTCAACGAAGGACGAAGAGATACCTCAAATATAATGAATGGCGTGAAATAGTTCGCTGGGTCAGCATATCACTGGTCCTAATCACCACTTGAAATTTTAGCTTCATCGGTAAATCTATGTGGGTCGTGAGATGATCACATCTGGCAAAAACATATCAATGATACCAATTCTATTTGTAAGACGACATCAATTTAATTGTCAACGCGTGATCCCTGGATAGGCAAAGCCAAAAGAGCTCTTGTCCTGTAAGCACGTGTGTGTTGTAGGTTGGCAAATAAATTAATGTCATGTGACATAAGCGGTGTTAGTTTTCAGGCTGATTGATCACCAGACATGTGAACACACAATTAATCAAGTCATTGAAAGATAGATAAAACACTATCAGGTTTTGAGTTTTGGTTAAGCTGTTGTTTCCTCACACTTTTCAGGTCTATCATGGCAGAAGGAGAAGAGAAAGCGCTTCCCTCTCTACCTTTGAAGGTGTATTCAAATGACCGCCGGGAGAAGAAAGGGGTCGTGGCGAAGACATTCGCAGAACTTCTCTCAAAATGTGAGCTGCAAAGCATTCGCTGAATTTGGCTAATACTATCGTTGATAGATGATTGCATTATTTTGTATCCAACTCTCTTAGAAAACTCATCCCAAAAATAAATGCTTCCGGCCCTAACAGTTGGAACGTTTCAAATTGTCTTATGGTCGTGTAAGCGTATGAACAGGCGATGTGTTGATGGGAATTTGTGTTTATCGAGAATCGGTGACTGAGCAATATAATCTTCATGCACATGTGTTTGATTACATATCGCTGCCAATAAATTATTTGACAGGGTTCGCGCAGATATATAACCTTACATGTACTTGAAAGAGGGACGAATCACCTTTTAGTGTAGGCAGTGTCTGTATAAATGCCCCTTGATTATTTGCAGGCAAGGAGAAATTTGGCATCTCGGAAGAATGCCCATTACAGATCCTCCTGAATGAGGATGGGACAGAAGTGGACGAGGAGTACTTTCAAACCCTTTCTCCAAATACGACGGTCATGCTAAAGCTTCCAGAGGGACCGGAGTGGACCCCCCATGCAGGTGATTAAGTTTTATTTGTAAAATATTATATTCAGCCATACCACCATATATTCTTTGACTAAACATGATATGTACCTTTTCTACGTTGCTGAGTGAAATTGTGTTTCCTAGTATTCGTGGGAAACTGGAACACTGAAAACTTCAAATGTGTCGACTCCATATTCTCCTTAATTCATCTTTCATTTGATTGGTTTCCACCATGTAATAACCGGATGTAAGGGATATACATTATAAACTCACCCTAAGAATTACAATGGTCATCGTAAAATATAGATTTTAAATATGTAAAATATATATTATTTGGCAAAAATGTTTATATGATGTTTCAAACCCTAAATTATTTTGACGAGCTTTCAAATTCATGTTATTTGTTCTTATTATTCAGATTCACTTAGTGGCAATCAAGTATTACCTCTTCCTGGCCCCGGTAAGAGAACCCTTGTTTTAGCTCTGCCGCATCGAATTTTATCTTGTGTATTAAGATTAACGAGCAACACGGTAACTGTAAAGTTTCCGGAATATATCATTTTTGTCAGAGTTCGTGACCTTCCAAACTGTAAGTTTGACACCCTCGGGCTCTATTGGGCCCGAACTCGAGGGCACACATGCGGCGGGCTGAGCACATGCTGAGCTACCGTGATTTTGGTAGCAAGGTCCAGCTTTACTAAACTATCCTGAGCCAGAGTGCAACGCGCGTGATATTATTTCAATGCCTCCCGAGGCTATATCTTACAGTATTATACAATATGATCGCATGTGACAGAAGGATGAATACCGTCCAAGTTAAGAAATGCTTATTAGAGTTCCAAGGCAAGGGCTGGAAAACTATTGTTATTGGTGTTTTTTTAGGGGGCCAAGCCAGTATGGCGTGTCACCTTTTATTAGGGTTGCAAGCCAGAGGCTGCAAACCTTTTATTATAGAGATAATGATTATGATTTTGTAATCAACTCAGAACTCCTGTCCGGAATGACTGAATTGATCGACGCGAAACCTGCCAAACATGATCGATGAGCCAAGGTCTTTTAGAATAAATCTAGATGAGTTGCAGGTGAAAGTAATGAAAGCCACTTCATCCCAAAATCTAGCTTGTCTGAACTGTACGTTGGCCCCCTACATTGCCGCTCGCGGCTATATTTCCTTATCTTTTTTCCCCTTTTTTTCCTTTTCTCCCGCCGGATTCTGTGCCCTTCGTGCAGTCCAGACCGCTCCACCGATGAAGTTGAAACTTCACGTGGTGAATAGAACCAATAAGCTGTAATGCATATCCTAAGAAGAAGCTGATTGGGCAAAATGCCTGGCGGTCATCTTGGATTTACCAAAAATCAACCAAGATCTGGTTCTCAATAACCGCTGACCGGATTGATCTGAAACTTGGCCCATATAATCTACGGACCGGGGGCTTCAATTATTCCATAAGGTTTGTCACCGCGAAATAAAAAATATGGCCGCCATGGCCGTTCAAACATAGTCTGTGTTGAAACGGTGGAGTGTGTTATGAAAATGACAAGACGAACAGAATACCGGCGTTATCAGATATGAGCGCCAGTGGCCATTGAAACTTACCAAAGCAACCGCTAAGCAATGAAGTGCGCATGCGCGAATTTCAAATGACCCTGAATTGAAAACGAAGACAGCTGGAAGGACGGGGATTTCGGCGAAGAGGTCTCCAGGCCAACCCCTGAGAAATATGTAGATTTACCAGATTATGCATGTGCAACGATGGTCTCCTGTCTAACGACACGTGGGTACCAATGTTGTGGATAGATTGCATCACTTTCAGCTCTGCTTATGTTCTATTTGTGGCCAAAATTCATTCAAAACAGGTTCCATCATGCTACAAATTAAGTGGGAAATGACACAAAGCTACTAATTGTTTCCTTAATGTAAATAATTCTCAGGATAGCAGAAGATTGTTGAACGCGTCACCAGAAGGTCTCTCCTTCGTTCTACTGAAATGCTGCCGCCAATTATGAAAATAAATCACCAATCATTCTAAATATGCCTTCAAAGAGCTCAGATCACGTCACAAATCTGACCTGCCCTACAAGATGACAATTAGTTTCCCCATCGGCCGCCAGGGGGGCGCTGTTGCGTATAGCTAATTGAATAGCTAGCTGATCATTCTAACCCCTTTCCCGACCTACTCCCGCCTTTACACTTGGTACATAAACTATGTCGGACAGGCCCTACAGGTTGGTACCGTTAGTTTCCCCGATAGACCGCTAGGGAGCGCTGTTCTGATTAGCTAACCTAATAGCTAACGGGCTATTATAACCCCGTTTCTAATCGTATTTCGCCTTGATACTTGGAACATAAACTATGTGGAGCGCGCCCTACAAGCTGATACCATTAGTTTCCCGCTCGGCTGCCATGGGGCGCTGTTCTGAATAGCTATCGGGCTATTTTGGCCCATTTTCTGATCGAATGTCGCCTTGATACTTCGAAGATTAACTATGTGGGACGCGCCCTACAAGATAACACCATTAGTTTCCAGATCGGCCGCCAGGGGGCGCTGTTCTGAATAGCTAACTGAATGGCTTACGGTCTATTTTAACCCTTTTCCTGACAGAGTTTCGCCTCCATAGTTGGTATATGACGGACATGCCCTACAAGATAGAGGCATTAGTTCCCCGATCGACCTAATAGCTAACGGGCTATTATAACCCCTTTTTTAACCGAATTTCGCCTTGATACTTGGAATATAAACTACGTGGGATGCGCCCTACAAGATGACATCATTAGTTTCCCGATCGACCGCCAGGGGGCGCTGTTCTGAATAGCTAGCTGAATAGCTAACGGGCTATTTTAGCCCATTGTCTGACCGAATTTCGCCTTGATACTTGGAACATTAACTATGTGGGACGCGCCCTACAAGATGAAGGCATCAGTTCCCCGATCGGTCGCCAGGGGGTGTTTTCTGATTTTAACCCCCTCCTCGGCCAAATATCGCCTTCATACTCGGTACATAAACTATGTCGAAAACGCCCTATAAGATGGTACCATTAGTTCCCCGATGGGTCGCCAGGGGCCGCTGTCCAGAATAGCTAACTGGCTATTTCAGCCCGTTTTTTAACCGAATTTTGCCACCATACTTGGTACATAAACCATGTGGGGGACGCCCTAAAAGATGACATTAGTTTCCCGATCGGCCGCCAGGGGGCGCTTTTCCGAATAGCTAACTGAGTAGCTCACTGGCTATTTGAATCCCTTTCCCCCGAATTTCACCTTGATATTTGGTACGTGAACTATGTCGGATACGTCCTACATGGTGACACCATTAGTTTCCCGATCGGCCGCCAGGGGGCGCTGTTCCGAATAGCCAATTGAATAGCTAACTGGCCATTTTATCCTCTTCCCCGGCCGAAAATCGCCTTCATACTTGGTACATAAACTAGATCGAACACGCCCTGCAAGATGGTACCATTAGTTTCGCGATCGGCCGCCAGGAGGCGCTAGCTTGTTAAAGCACTGACACCCGTTATCACCACTTGTGGTCAAAAATTGTGCCTCTTAAGTTTCGTTTTCCGCAGTCAAAAGATGTGTGCTGGCGTATATTGAACCTCGTTAGGCTCTTGGTCTTGAATAACTTTGAAAACACGGACTAATTAGCAAGTTTGTTTTCAATAGTGCAAAAACGTTCATATGCGTTATAAGACTATCGTATATGTTTTTGTGCTTTACAGAAATTGCTGCCTATCTTATCCAGGCGACAGAAAAGGGTGGGTTTTTTTAATTGCCCTTCTAAACACCGTGTACATGTTAAGTTGCAAAATACGTAAACCGTATTTGACCGTACTATATGCGTCTGTGAAAATAACTGCGAAGTTTTCTTGTACTTATACAATTATCCAAGAAAATTATTTCTACCTCCCAAGTGGAGAGTGCAAAAGAGCCCATAATTCGCGAACCCTTTGATTGAAGTTTTCACCATAGCACACCTTAGTTTTGTAAGTAAATGTAATGTACATGTCGAGAGGCGCTTTTCAAGAAAATAAGGATTTTGGGCCAAGAATTATAATTATTCATTAATTTTCCGAGAAGCGCGATCTTGATTCGTGGTTATGTTTTTTTGTGTTTTTTTTTTCAGGAACACAGCTCAGGTAATGCAGTTACTGGAACGCATTCAGAAGGAGAAGGAAAAGAGAGGAGGATCTAGGCCTGTACCGCAGCTACAGGTGATACATTTAACAGCTACTAATAGTTCAGTAGAAGTTTTGATCGATCTTAGCCATTTTATGTGGCGGAACCAGTTTGCATTGTTCGTCTATTTATCTACATAAACATTACAGAATTCGGGTCCCATTCATTGCCAATAAAAGACATGCTCACTTACAGGCCATCGATTTTGATATATGTCAGACATCAATGAATTTCGCACGATGTGTGGTGCGCCGAAGTACGCAGTCCATACGCCGTCAACATACGGGGTATCATCTCTCTACACAACCACATCTTTGGTGTTGGCTGGTGTTGGTCGACACCCAATGACGGTGTTCACTGAGACCCAACACCATTTAAATGGTGTTCGCTAACACCAATCGGTGATGTTGGCCTCTTGTGAACACCCATGTTTTACGTCAGTCAACACCAATATTCTGACTTTGTACCTCTCTCTCTGTCTTTATCTGTGGCGTTGAAGCGTTATGTTCCCCCACACAACCCACATCGAATTTGTCCTGTCTCTACTACTTACCGCAAGAATATGCGCATCATCAAAATTGCACTTTCACTACTACTACCAAATGCGCATGCGCGTATCACCCCAGTCTTCTTTTAACCGTTAACAAGGGCGCCGAAAACAAGGTTGGTGCGCGCGCGATGTGTGGGTGCGCGCCGTTAACATGAGAGGCATCATCTCTGTATAGATACCTCTCTCTCTGTCTCTATCTGGGCCGTTGAAGCGTTATGTTCTCCAAAAATCACCCACATCGAAAATGTCCTGTCACTAGCTGAATCAATGAGGAAGTGATTTTTTTATATATCTCGTGTTCATTAAGAACCAAGGAAGGGGCATAACTCAGGAGGTACAAACTTCACTCTTCGTTCCGGGAAGCTGGAAACGGGAACTGAATCGCAATTCGCGTGTCGTGTGCTGTTTTGAAGGACGGGAAAAGCCCAGACGGATGGTACCATATGTATGAGCTGACAAAAACGAAAGAAGAATTATGTGCGGTTCAGTTTTCCGTCTTTTGCGTGTGCGGTTGGTCAAAGGTCACTTTCCGCCACATGACTAACATCACAAAACTTCAAAGGCTAGCAAACGGCAGTGGCCCCTCTATGATTTCATAATAAGGTAGACTGCCCGTTTTTATTCTTCTCCTCATTTTTGCCCTATTGCCCTACCAAACAGCATATGCGAATCGAGGATTCAAGTTCCGATATTCGCCCCTTCATCGAGGAAGGGAATTTTGTATAGCCCGAGTTATGCCCCATGCTTCACAATCGTGGTGTATTTACGCCGACGAAATCTGACAGAAATCGGGTAGGTCGTTTAAGTTTGACGCCGGTGCGGGGAACACACATAAAATGTTTAATTGAAATCGATCTTACAAATTTTTCTGGAAATCAGGCCGAATATGAGCAATTTTGCTACTTTTCAAGGGTATTTCTAGAAAAGTTGGAGCAGTTTGAAGGGGAACGCTCGCGTTCAGAGTTATAAATACGTAACTTTCTTGTGCCTCAACATAATGGCATAATTATGCTCTTTCCGATAATATAATAACCGATTCTGGTTGAAAGTTGTACGACAATTGGGTACAGTTTGTCTTATGTTGCCGGAAATAGACCATGGATCCTCTTCCCGGCAACATAGGACAAACTGTGGACTGTCATCTAAGTTCCCAGTTGCCCACACTGAGAGAGAGAGAATGCAGCCAATTATTTTAGATTACAAGAAACACACCCAGCACTCGATTACTGCCCACGTTTATATGGCATCAAGTCTAATCGGCATGCCAATAAAAACTTTGCTATAGCCATTTCGTCAGGGTTCAATTTGTTACAAAGCACCGAGCGGAAAGTAGCTCATTCAAAATGCATTGATTGTAACACACATTCTATCTTCATGGGTTACTTTTTAGTAAATTTTTGTTCTTTCATTTCGTCCCTTTCCTGGCCAGAAAACAAGACTAGATTATTTGTAACCATGCTACATGCACTTGTGATGAATATTAATATATTAATAACCTGATATATTATTCGTTTATAGTGTTTTAGCTGAAAACATGCAATTTGTAGAACGTTTTCGTTTTGATATATTTCACTTAATTGATGACCAATATAATTTTCATGCCTTCTTACGTTTATTTCGCATCTTCATCTTTGCATAGGGCGAGCAGAAGAAATCTGGCCGTGTTACATGCCTTGTAGGATGGAAACATTTTAGTTTTGCGAAGTCACGATACGTAATGATTAAACACACGACAAGACACCCTGGTGTGGGTCCAAGGCCCATGACGTTTACAAGAGATATGACTTATGACAAGTGTCTTGATGTCATAACAGTACAGTTTTTTTCCAAATGGAAGGAGCCTGAAAGGCAGGCTGGCTAAAATGGACCGTTTCATTGGCAACGCCAAAGGGGAGCCGATACCTCATTTAGCAAGGATAACCGTGTCGTCGATGGTTGAGTGCTTGACAACCCTCAAACCAAGGTTGTCTTTGCTCACAAAGGAGAAGGTATATATATGAAATATATAGTTTGTCATCTTACAATACGATACTGTTCATCTCCTTAGTTTAATCCGTGGCGTGTCCGACTCCTCATCCATCTCCTACTTCTACTCCGCTTTACAAACTATACTATTAAAAATGCCGGCCAGGTAGAACCAGTGGGGCGAGAGATATGCGGTTTTAACTACATGAGATCTCTTGGTCCAGGCTTTCACCCGTCAGTAGAATGGGTCAAATGGGGCATGCGGGATGAGTAATATAGAAAGGGCACAACAGGTCGCATATGCGTGGCGCGGGATATGGATTTCACTACATGAGATCATTCGGGCCAGGCGTTCACCCTACAGTAGAATGGGTCGATTGCGCATGGGCGATGATTAGTATAGAAAGAGTAAAACGTGTCGCATAGGTGTGGCGGATAGGGAGAACTAGTGTGTTGACGGGCGTTGCTACAAGATGACACCTCAAACGACGCATTCGGACCAATTGTGGTCCATTTCTACCACAAGTACCTTCCTTCGCCGCCCCAAAATGTCCACTTTCGCTACTACTCCTACTGATGAAGTCACAGATGACGTGAACATCACTCAAATTGGGATGTACACCCCGAGAGCTACAAGACGACACCCCCACGACACATTCGGACAGAAAATGGTCCATCTCTACCCCAAATACCTTCCTGCACTTTCCTAAAATGCCCACTTTCGCTACTACTCCTACTGATGACGTCACTGATGACGTCACCGATGACGTCACAGATGACGCGAACATCACTCAAATCGGGATGTACACCCCGAGAGCTACAAGACGACAACCCCACGACACATTCGGACAGCAAATGGTCCATTTCTACCCCAAATACCTTCCTTCACTTACCTAAAATGCCCACTTTCGCTACTACTCGTACTGATGACGTCATCGATGACGTCACACATAACGGAAACATCCCTCAAATGGGGCTGTACACCCGAGGGCTACCAAATGACACCGCAAACGACACATTCGGAACAAGGATGATACATCTCTACCCCAAGTACATTTACTTCACTGCCTCAAAATGGCCACTTTCTATACTACTCGTACTGATGACGTCACCGATGACGTCACAGATGACGTGGACAACCCTAAAATCGGAGTCTACACCCCGAGAGCTACAAAATAACACCTCACACGACGCAAGGATGGTCCATCTCTACACCAAACACACACCCCAAAGTGACTGCTTTAAATACTACGGCCAGACTGCGCATGCGCATAATATTGAAAGGGAAGAGCCATTAGTCCACTCAAGTGCTCCTACATGAGAGCTTTAAAACGAGACCTCATGCGACACCATCGGACAACCAGGGACTCACTTAGACTCGAAAACGTCAACCCAGTATGGATTTATACACTGAGCCAATATATATTTACATATATACAGACCTACCCGGTACCTGAACTTTTCGAAAAGATTTCACCGTTTCGCTCCGGGACCCTTCCCACCGTGCTTTTCTTGGCGAGACGTGAAAAACGCAACCCCACGACCCATACCGCAAATGTCTAGAAGTTTTTGCTCAGGATGGACTTATACCCCAAAGCCACTATAGGGCTATATACAGATCTCGGTGAACTTTTCGAAAAATTTCACCGCTTAGCTCCAGGACCCTTCCCATCATGTTTTTCTTGGTGAGACGTGGAAAACGCACAACCCATACCGCAAATGTGGGTTTCCCAGGAGTGACCTATACCTCCCATGCAGGCATTTTCCCGTATTTCAGGATAAAATCCGGAGAAATTTTACACACACCCACCCATGACTGGATGGCACTCGAGGAGCGCTTCACTTTGATACTTCATTCGACCCAATCGGTTCACTAGGGACCCACCTCGGTCCCAAAACGGCATTCCCCATATACATTAACATGGGACTACTTTCTGTCCGCGGAGGTTTCTCCCCACGGCCGCATCACCGCGGAAGAATACATGTGACCGGATCTGATCGGAACTACTTTTGACCTCTGCAGCGCCCCTCGTCGGCGATCTTCGGAAAAATGCCCTTAAATGCGACCCAATCGGTCTTTTATATACTATTTATGATGCGTTTCAGTCTAGTATGGCACTCTTCGTACAAGATAAACCATGTTGGTTACAAAAAGTCAAGATGTTCACTTCAGAAGTGGAGGTTTGGGATCTCTTGGAGACTGACCATTCTAGTAGATTATTAGTTGCCATTGCCAAATCTGAACTATCAGTTCTTTTATGGAGTTTATAGAAACTCCAAAGCATAACTGGATTTCTTCCAAAACGAAAGGATTTGATTGGTTTATCCATATACACGCGCGTGGGGCAATGCGTTCGTGTTACGCCAACAATGGAAATGTCGTTTCCACCATGACGCCATAATGGGGCGTTACAATGAAAATTTATTAGTTCTATTGGCACAATAATAAAACTGGAAGAAGTTTCATGGTGCTTCGGAGTTATTGTGGAATTCTATCGAAGCGCTATCATTCCGTTATACGCACACAATCGACGTCCACTCCTCTGAGTACGGGCGAACGTTTACCAGAGACGACAATATAATGTGGCACCAGCAGAATCTGCATGATGGTGCTGACACCAAGACGCTACAAACTGTTACATAAAGCTCGTTCGCTGATAGTTCGGCTGATGAAGGAAGTAGGAACCCACCCTTTGAGACCGTATTGTGACTATGGCTAATAATACCATCTAAAATGAAGAACGCCGGACAACTGACAACAGGCGTACATCCGCATTCGCCCCCACATCTGAAAAACAGCCATGACGTCAAAGGAAAATATTGCAATTGAAATCCGCGGACGGAACCATCAGGAAACTAAGCATGACTAGGAAGCGAATGTTCGGTTATCACACACGGAGGCTCATAAAATGCGATCAGAATAAGAGAACAGAACTGCTTCAGAACACGCTGCCTTTACCGTATTTTGAACTGGCCGAATTGGGGGTAGACCAAAGCAAACAGACGATGAACACGGGCAAGAGCGAATATACAGTCGCTCTGCGTCATAGCGTTAACTATCTATTTTGGGGCCTGTTCTTGTCCCTTGAGATACAGGGCTGAAACTTACAACATTATACACTTGAACCAAGGTCTACCAGAAAATGTAAAAAAATCCAAGGTGGCCGAATTGATGACGTGACGGTGACGTAATCTTCAATACAGGCATTTTTGGGTCGATTTTTCGGTCAGATTCTCCAAATTTTTTATTTATGTCTTTTCTTTGCAAAAACTGCATGATATTAGTAAATAAGTCTGTTCAATAAAGAGATTTTATCCAGTTTTCCTCGAAGAAATATGAAAAACTAAAAAGCAACGGAGGGTAAGTTTTTATTTTTTTGTCCTTCCGGACATAGGGGAGTAAATTTGGTGCCGCCGCCCCCCCCCCCCCCCGCCTCCGGGACCTGATACGGTTAAGCCAATGTGGGATTGGCGTGAGTTAATGCCTGTGGGGGGATGGAGGGACGGGGTGAATCTTACTCTCCAGCGTTAGCGCGTTTGTTTTATTATGTCAAGCGATGAAGGGGATACCGATTTATTACCACAGCAGCGAATACCGCTGTATTACAACAGCAGCGGTCTCCCTTAATGAACCCTAATTAGTCCTTTTGGAAGAAATTTCTGCAGAACTGAGTGAAACCTGGTTTAACCATACTCCAAAACTGTTCAATCCTTTGATTTGCCGTAGATGCTCCAACGAGAAAACTTTTTCCTGCACTCATGGGGTCACCATGATTGAAACGTAGAGCTCTCTGTAAGTCTCTGATAAGGGCGTTCTCTGATCCAGGATCAGCACGAACAACACGCGGGATTCGACGAATATCTTGTACGTAATCGAGGTAAAACCGAGCAATGTAAGCAGGATTGCTGTTCGAAGGACCTGCCTTCAACCAGAGAATTCGACGGGAAAATCCATCAATACCACCATGTATCGCTATCCCATAAGGCTTCAGTTTGTCATAACCATCAATATGAATGACGTAATTGGGTCCACGGTTGAAGTACATGCGTCGTCGTAAGCGCCGTCTACTTCGAAGTTCGACCCCTGTTGGATCTATTACTCGGAGTGCTAATCTCACAGTTTCTTGAGTTGCTGCCAGCACGCAGCGAATGTTTAATAGCCGCCACATTAACTTGAAACCAATGTTTGAATAACCACGTATAGTAGTAATAATATCTCTTAAGGGGCTCTCTCTTCCCTTCCTTTGGATGTTCAGTCGCTGTTTTATACGTTTAATTGTGCTGACACTGACATGGATCCCGTGAACTAGAACTAGGTAGCCCCATATTTCACTGTATGTGTACAGGAGGTCTGAATAATAATGAACCAATTCTTCTACAGGGCCGTCATGTCCTGGATATGGAATAGCGATTGTTTCGACAAAAAATGTCATCTGAAAGAAAAAAGACATATATTACCATGATTACCACGAGTTCATTGTTCATCCACCTGGCTTTATAATCCGTGAGCTACTAGGGCTCACCTTGCACCCTCCCCCCCCCCCCATACAGAGCGAAACTATGTTATGTACCTTAGGGTATGTCAAATAAGAAACAATTTGTTAGCAGTCGATAAAATGGGACTCGCTACTCTTTTAATCAGTTTGAAATTACCCCCGTGTTAAAAAGTACAATTCATGTGACAATAGTCTTATTTTCCATAATTATCATCCAATCTTTATAATGTTGGTCACATATTTTCATCATTGATTGCTGCATCGAATATTTACAAGATAATATCACTATTGGTTGGGTGTAACGTCACGCAGGGACCATACATACAACAGTAGGAGTAGTAGCGAAAGCGGGCGTTTTGGGCGGCATGATGGTGTTTTTGAGCGACTGAGGAACCATTCTTGGTCCGAATGCGTCGTGTGAGGTGTGAAAGTGAAGACCGCGGTGTGTAGACCACGACTTGAGGGATGGCCACATCATCTGTGACGTCATTGGTGACGTCATCAGTAGGAGTAGTAGACAAATTGTGGATTATGGTGGTGGGAAGGAAGTGTTTGAGGGTAGAAATGGACCAACAATGGTCCAAATGGACCGCGTTGGATGTCATCTTGTAGCTCTCTGCATGAAGACGACGAATGGCATTTTTTTGGTTGGAAGTCGCATTTTGCTAGTCATGCGCAGTTGGGCAGTAGTAACAAAAGATGATATTTTGGGCGTGGTCAATGGCATGTTTGGGCACTCAAGGGGCCATGTTTGGTACAAATGGACCGGTTGAGGTATCAGATTGAAGCTTTCGTGGGGTAGAGTCAGACTGGCATGCTTTTTTGATTGGAAGTCGCGCCAATCTGCACATGTGCAGTTGGGGTGTAGTAAGTAAAGTGTTCATTCTTGAGGTGCGGAGGTGTATATTTGAGAGATTCAGGTTCCATATCTCATCCAAAGGTGCCATCTTGAAGCTGTAGGGCTGCGTAGGGATGAGTTTGAGAGACTGAGGAGCAATTCCTGGTCCGAATGGGACGTGTGGGGTATCATATTGAAGCATTTGTGGGACAGCGTCCGACTGGTCTGGTGTGTCTTGGAAATAGAGGATATGGCGTGCATGCTCAGAGAAGAAATAGTGGAAAAGGGGCACTGGAATGGAATTGTAGCCTCGAAATGGACCATGGATCAATTGGGTCGTATGAAGTTTCGCAGTGAAGGATTTGTGGGTTAGCATAGGATTGGACTGGTGTGTAGATTAGTATCATCGTTCTGGGCATGCACAGACTGGCAGCACTATAGAGGTATTGTCCAATCAGACGCCGCCATTTGGGAAACTACAGTGCTCGGATCTGTGGGATGGATCGGTTAAGAGCTCGGAGATCTTGGAGCTCGGAGCTCTTGGAGTCGAAGCTCTTGGTGCGCGAAGCTCTTGGAATCGGAGCTCTTGGAGCTCGAAGCTCTTGGAGTCGGAACTTGGAGCTGGAAAGTGACATCACACACATTCGCATGCACCTGTGGTGCGCCCTGGACCCTATAGCTCACAGGGCATAGGGTACACTTGGTGCGTGTGCATGCGCGCGATGATGTCAGTTCCGAGCTCCGAGTTCCAAGGGCTCCAAGCCCCGACTCTAAGAGCTTTGAGCTCCAAGAGCTCCAACACCAGTTTCTCAAATGGTGGCTGATACACGGTTACACATCAGTTCAATCAAACGCTACCCCACGAACCCTTCACTACGAAACTCCACACGACCCATTCGGGCCATGGATGGTCCACCTCGAGGCTGAACTTCCATTTCAGTGCCCCTTTTCCACTAGTTCTTCTCTGGGCATGCACGCCATATATCCTATTTCCACGACACACCAGACCTGTCGGACGCTGTCTCACAAATGCTTCAATATGATACCTCACACGTCCCATTCGGACATGGAATTGCTCCTCAGTCTCTCAAACACACCCCTACGCACTCTTAAAATGGCCACTTTCGTTACCACTCGTACTGATAACATTGCCAATGACATCACAGATGACATGAAAATATCTTAATCCATGGCCTACATCACGAGATCTTCAATATGACACTCTACACCCCATCTTTGAATGAGATATAGAACATTAATCTCTCAAATATACACCTCCGCACCTCAAGAATGAACGTTTTATTTAATACATCCCAACTGCACATACGCAGATTGGTGAGACCGCCCATAAAAAAGCATGCCAGTATGACGTACCCCATGAAAGCAACACTGAGATAACCCAACCAGTCCATTTGGACCAAACATGGTTCCATTTATTGCCCAAACATGTCATTGCCCACGTCCAAAATGATATCTTCCGTTACTACTGCCCAATTGCGCACGACTAGCACAATGCGACTTCGAACAAAAACCATACTATTCGTCGTCTACACACTATTCGTCGTCTATAGAGATACAAGATGACACCCAACACGGTCGAGTTGGACCATCTGTGGTCCATCTATACCCCAAACACCTTCCTTCACACCCCCCAAAATGCCCACTTTGGCTACTACTCCTACTGATGATGTCACAAATTACGTCACAGATGACGTGGATATCTCCCAAGTCGTGGTCTACACACCGATGGCTTCACTTTGACACCTCACACCACGCATTCGGTTCCTCAGTCGCTCAAAAACACCATCATGCCCCCCAAAACGCCCGTTTTCGCTACTACTACTGTTGTATGTATGGTCCCTGCTTGCCGTCACACCTAACAAATAGTAATAGTATCTTGTAAATATTCGATGCAGCAATCAACGAAGAATAATATGTGACTAACATTATAAAGATTGGATAATAATTATGGGAGATAAGACTATTCTTGTAACATAAATTGTACTTTTTAACACAGGGGTAATTTCAAACTGATTAAAAGGGTAGCGAGTCCCAGTTTATCGACTGTTAAATTTTTTTTTTATTTGACATGCTCTACGGTACATAAAAACATAGTATCGCTCTGTAGTGAAGGGGGGGGCGGGGGGGGGGCAAGGTGAGCCCTAGTAGCTCACGGACTATTATACATATATCAACAACATAGTTTCGTCACTTCCAGATGACCCGCTTATATCGCGAAAATACACTGACTCTATTTTTAACCCCCGGTAAATTTCATAGACCTAGTTTTGTCACCCTGATGTCATCCTGCCGACTCATACATGGGGGCCAAATGTCAAATGCGGTGGTTCACGTACTTCCATATTAAAGAGATTGGCGGTTCAACGACCGTCAGACCCTATGTGCCACTAATGTATTTTCCTCCTCTCGAGTAGAATTGTCATTCCTTGATCAAGTTACATGTATATGGGGTCAACTTGATCCCGATACATTTCAAACGAAATGTCTCACGAACTGTCTCACGGACTGCCTCAAGAGTAATGAAAAATGAAAGCACATTTATACTTACGCATAATATAACTGCAAGATGTCGCATCATTTTGCTCTGGCAACTGGGAAATATCAGACTTTGGATCGAAACCGGACTCTCGTCTTCAATTGCATCAATGCTAGCTGTTGCTCGATAACAGGTCGACCAGTTGCGAAATAACAAGACAAAGTCGACTTGCATCTAGTTGACATGTTGATTAAATAATCAATTGTCAACTTGAAAGAAGCCGTGTTATCACATTTTGTCGACTTTCAGCAAGTCGACTTGACGCGAAAACTATTATTCATCGACTTATCTTAAGTTGATAAGTTACGATAATAGTTCCTAAACGCAAAAGTCGATTTTTGAAAAGTCGACTTGACACAAACTAACTACACAAGTGGACTTCTATCAAGTCGACTTGTCGTGACATTTTTAGTTGTCGACTTTAACCAAGTCGGGTTATTGTGCCAATGTCGACTTTTAAAAGGCGACTTGTCGCAAAATAACTACACAAGTCGACTTCTGCCAAGTCGACTTGACGCGGCAATTTTGGTTGGCGACTTTAACCAAGTCGAGTTGCTGTGGCAAAGTCGACTTTGAAAAGGCGACTTCGACTTTTGATAAGTCGACTTGTTGCGAAATACTAATAAAAGTCGACTTGTTGTAAGTCGACTTGTTGCAAAATAGCTACACAAGACGACATTTGGTAAG
Organism: Hanleya hanleyi; assembly: GCA_036873755.1. Lineage (NCBI taxonomy): Eukaryota > Metazoa > Mollusca > Polyplacophora > Lepidopleurida > Hanleyidae > Hanleya > Hanleya hanleyi. Next base: position 131,534 of record JAVTVY010038755.1, read on the forward strand.
ACGGCTTGACGCAACAATTTTTAGTTGTCGACTTCAACCAAGTCGAGTTGCCACAAAGTCGACTTGTGATAAGCCGACTCGATGCGAATACATTAAGTACGGAAGCCAAATGCGATACCACATTCGGAATGCACTATCGCAATTTTTATCTTTAGGTCGAAGGTCAAGGTCAAGGTCATAGATCAACACCAAGGTCAATGGGTCATCACATATCAAAAGATCAAGGTCGTCCGATATTATCTTCTGACCTTACGACAAGGTCAAAGTCATGCCCAAATTTTTGATCAAACATTTTGAGGTCAAGGTCGAGGTCGAGGTCAAGGTCACTTTTGACATCGGATTCGTGATCAGTGACCCCGATAATACTTTAGGGAGAAGTTTGGATCAAATCCTGAAAACTTGATTTTCGACGGAAAAAATTTCCCAGGGTACTTACCCCCTTGGCGTTTTTCGAGGTCAAAATTTTCCCTTCATGGATTGACTTGAAAATCAATATATAAGTATTTTCGAGGACGCTGATCACGAATCCGATATGAAAATTTACCTTGAGAGCGACCTTGACCTCGGGCATCAAACATCTGGTTATGACCTTTTTTACCCTGTCGCATTTGCAACAACCAAAAGGTGTACTAGGCTGAAACTTTGGCACTTTGTGTTCTTGGGGACTGGGAATCCAATAATACAGGTCGAAAATTTGACCGCAAGTGCGATATAGATGCCGCCCGACACACATATTTTACTTTTGCATAACATTTTTTAAAAAATTTAAATTTTCAATAATTTTAACTCTGAGGTCACCGTCGGATGCAGGCGTCTTATAAGCATAATCTGTGAAAATTTGAGCTCTAAAGACCGAAAAACGACCTCAGGAGAGCAAAAAGAAAAATTCTCAAAATTGCTGAAAAAATGAGGTCTGGGGTTTCCCCCGTAACTTTGTAATACCTCAATTTTCCGGGATTTTGGGCTCATACGCAGCCATCCCGGATCCATATCTAGCGATTTGAGTGCAAAAAACCCGAGTTGAAAATATCTGATGATAAATTTTATTCGAATTCCATATGTTGCTGTTTATCAGTTTACTGCATTTTTCTGAGAAGTCGAAATTTTGACCCACTTTGGATTTCGCTGAAAACTTGGTCATAAGTACTTTCGAGGTCGCTGATCACGATGGCGAGGTCAGATTTTCTGATGACCTTGACCTCGAAATTTGATCGAGAATGTCCTGCGCCCACATTTTAAGACCTTAAGATCTGGAATTCCATGAGGTTTTTCCGTTGAGGTCAGTCTAGCTATTGCGTGAAAAAAATTTGAAAACCCCGCTACGGAAATTTGAAAAACGAGGGTTTTTCGCCCGCCGACAAGTGCTAGATGAGGTCACTTTTTATATGTAGAATTCGTCGGCTGTTACTGTCAACAGGGTTTCATGCGCCGACTCATAATATGAGGTGATTGACCGCAAAAATTTCGATCTGTACATTTTTCGTGAAAAACCCTGTGAAAATAGAGAAAATAAAAAATGAGCAGATGGCGCTGCGCACCCTGATATCGGCTACTAGACCACATTTTGCTAGCTAAAAAGGGTGCCATTGGATTCCCCGACCTCGAAAACCGTGTTCTAATACTTTAGCCTTTTTATTTAGGGCATTTTTGACCTCGAAAATTGACCTCCCAAATGATGCCACGATCGCTACTTATAAGCGTCATTGTCGGCAATAAATTTTTTGAAATAGCAGGGCTTGACCACAAAAGGTCATAAATTATGTAATGCTAGGTCAAGAATTACCATTTCGAGATCAGATATCAAAACCCTGTTGATTTCGTATTGTATGCGACTCACATTTGGCTGTTAAAGGATTCCTATAGCTAGCATTCGTCGCGGTTATGTAAAGTGCGAGGGTTTTGCGTCCCTGATAGGCAGAATGGTGACCACCCCCGTAGTAACACCCCATGGGGTGACAGGGTTAAAACCACTCTAACATAGAAAATTTATACGCGACGATCTACAACTTAACACTATAGCTAGCATTCGGCGCACGAGCGAAGACAACAGCGAATAAATCCTTTTCGAATTTTGCCGAATTTTGCTATTGGTAGCCGAAATCGGCTACTTAAAGGTTTAAGTAGCCGATTTCGGCTATTAAGTAGCATTTGTCATGACGATTTATGCTACTTAGAGGCTCCAAAAAGCGTTAGAGCGACGACTTGGCGACGACTTTTGCTACCTAATGCTACTTAAGTCGTCGTGCATCTGGCCCTAATTGGAACAGTGATGCGTTATTTTGGAAAGAACATAGCCAGCTGTTCGGTCATTTTGGTCAACAATTGATGCAACCAGTGACTGCATTTGTCTGTGATGGTCAACATCTTTCTGTTAATAGTCGCAATAATATTACAAACATCACGTGAAGGATCATAGAGATTCATTCTATTTGTAGGTCTATACCACACGTGAATCTGAAGATCGGTCAGAACCCCATTTAAAGTGCTAATGCAGCGAAATTGTCAATTTCATTTTTATTATGAAATTTTACGGTTTGGGATTTCTGGTTTAAGTTAATAAATTTTAGATATCTTGAATAGGCCGATGGCGGTGAAAACAACGGAGTATGGTGTTCCAGTGGCAGCGATACATGTCACTCACAGGGTGGTCTTCCAGACTACGTGAAAGAGTTGGGCTACGATCTTATCGAACTGTGGGAGTGTGAATTTCCCACCATGTGCCAGGCCCTCTCACACTTAAGCTGCTTCCTCAAAGCACGCGAGTACCCCCTCAGTCGCCGGCCACTCCTGACCCTGCCACAGATTTTCGACGCCGTTCGTTCCGGGAACCTCTACGGGTTTGTGGAATGCGACCTGCATGTTCCCAACACTCTGAAACCACTATTCGCCCAGTGCCCGCCCATCTTTAAGAACACGCTGGTGAGTCGGGACGACATTGGAGAGACCATGTGGGCGCCTTTGCTGAGGAACATGAAGTACTTCAACAACCTCGACGGATGTTGATAGGGAGCATGTGGGCGGAAAAAAATCTTGCTGGGTACCTCTCTACTACAGTAGTACATGAGCCACGGCCTCCAAGTGACGCGAGTGTACCAAGTCCTACAGTATATATCCAACGCCTGTTTTGCGGGGAATGCCCACACCGTCACGCGTCTGCCCGTCGTCAAGGGGATAAGGATCCCAGTAAAGCCATTATCGGCGAATCGTGGAAACTGACGGGCAATGGCTACTATGGAAAAACGGTGACCAACCAAGATAAGCACTAGAACCTGAATATCTGCACTACCAAACAAGCGCGTAAAAGGATCAACTCGCCACTGTTTCGGTCCGTCGACGTCATTGATGATGATACGTATGAAGTCAGTTCAGCCAAAAGGGTCATTCGTTACAACTTACCGCTCCAAATTGGATGTATGGTATACCAGGTAGCCAATTTTTATATGATTTCATGGGTGTGTATTTCAGTTCATCAGATTGCCAATTAATGGAGATGGACAGACTCTGCCTATATGGTCGTCTCTAATGCGGATTGGGAGTCACTCGTCAAACCCGAATTGCGCGCGCAGTATGAAGCGGAGCGGGACCAGTGGCTACCGAGAAAAGACCACTATACCTACGACAAGCGGATTCCAGGCATCTTCAGGTTAGAGTGGAGTGGAGATGCCATGATCGTCCTGTCGTCCAATACGTACGAATGTTACGGTGGAGACGGAAACAACAAGATCAGCTGCAAAGGGCCGGGGCGACCCTGCCATCGACAAAATCCAATACCTGGAAGTGCTGCAAAGCCAGGCCAGTGCTAGTGGCACTAATAGAGGTTTCCGAGTCGTCGACCACCACATGGGAATGTACATTCAGTGAGGGGATGCCTTAACTTTCTTTTACCCTAAACGGAAAGTCCTTCCCGATGGAGTCAGTACGGCGTACCTGGACTTGTGAATACTACATATATTATCTTTGACGGCAATGAACTATACCCGGACTTGTGAACTCTATGAATAATGGACATAGATATTTGGACTCTAACTCGAATTACTCTCTATATACATACGTATATTACACCAGCTCGTTGATTTGTCTAATAGTGAACTAGACTTCATTCTTTTGAATAATTACTCTATATACATTACGTCAGTTCGATGAATTGGTCTAATTGTGAACTGTTATATACTTCACTCAAGTCGTGACTTCTCTCTATATACATACGTGTTCACCTTAATTCTTGTTTACTCTTGTCTTATATACTTGTTCACATTACATACTTGTACATACTTGTATATACATTCTTGTTCAAGTTCACTAATATAAAATATTCGAACTCCACGTGGGTTTTCACGAAGTTTTTTATTGAACAACAACACCGCAAGGAAAAATTCGGAAGTGCTAACCGTGCTCCGGGCAGGTTATATGCATATGAGAGCCTTAACGCCTATGTTGGTTTTCTGGGCATTGATGGGTTACATTTGGCTCCGCCCTAGGCCACTGATTGGCTACTTTCTCAGTCCATTCAGTGGCTGAATCCCCACATGTCCCACATTGGGCATTATACTTACACAGAAAACACACAAGACAGGGTTTTGAGATCTCATTTTTGTTATTCAGTGAACAACAACGTGAGAACAACCACTTGAGAACTGAAGCCTAGAACAGGGGGCTTTAAGTGAAAAAACTTAAGCCCAGAACAGGGGGCTTTACGTGAAAAAACTTAAGCCCATAACAGGACTTGTACATTGAGATGAACGGCAGCCCAGTCATATACGAATACATCTCGGCCCTCGGCCTTGGGGTACTCGTCAAACACCTGTACGATGGTAGATAAGGTTCTTCCTCGACATCGATGTTACAGGTAGAACAAGCAATAGTGTCCGCACACCATACTGTCCAGGCGTTGTAATGTTTTAGTATTCCAACACCACGTCTCTGTGCCTTGATCCATGAAGTCTGTTAAATCGGGATGGGGAGGTGGCAGGCAGTACGGATCGAAGTATCCATCGAGTCCGTGTTGAGCACGTAAGGAACAGGATACAACGGTCTAATGGAAACACATCTCGGCCAAACACCCCTTGAAACACTGTCCGTGTCCACGGATCGTTTCGCAGCACGGTGGTAATCTGCTCTGTATCTATGTTAAGTGGCGTAATCACACAGGACGTTACGGCTTTTATCGATTTGAATAATGTTGTCAAACTCAGCGTAGCAAATCACATTGATGGTTCGGGGTAAAGGTGTCCCGAAATGGAGTTCCAAGCGTAAGTTGCCTTTCTTGACGAGACTCACTTGATGATTGTTGTCTAAGGTGGGCGTGAGATGGAAGCAGAACAATGTGTACCCTTTGCCGAAATCGTCTCTACTGATCATATTTCCTTCGTCTTGGTTGATTTGACTGGTAGTTGCGAAGAGGTTCACATAGCTCCGGATGTAATTGACCGTTCCGAACTGGGTTGTAAGGGCCGTGTCGGTACCTGTTGTCCGTCCACATGTCGGGCCACGAGATTGATTTAGAACGCTTTTAGGTTGAACAGATTCCTAGAGATAGCACCATTATCACTGGTATTGTCCACGCAGGCTAGGGTTAAAAATCCCCCAGGAACGGGTTTTCTTGGTTGGCAATCATATTTCCTTTAGGGACGGAAACGACATTGGACTGTGCTCATCGAATCGGGTACTGGGCTGTTTTTTTCTCCAAGGCTTTGATGTGCGTCAACTGTACACCTGGGCTCGGTTTCACTTTGCGTACAAACAGACTGGCCTCTTGGTTCTGCAACCGTAGGAACGGAGGTGTGGGATCCAGAGAGACTTGTTTTATAGACTTTTATACACCTACATAGAAGTACCCGGATGTTACACAGTCCCCGGATGGACGCGCGGACGACAACGACTGTACAAGAACAAGGATGTTCACGAATGTTCCAGGGGGAAAACCCGGTGCTTCTCGATTGGCTGATTTATCGACCACTCATTGGTTCTCTTTTGTCGACCGCTGATTGACCCAAATTGAAATGTCCATCCTTCCCAGGTTAATCTAGAATCCCACCAAGCTCGTAATGATCTCCACCACCCCGTCACGCCACTTGGCGGATGCAAGAGTTACCTCCCCCGGCGAACTTACGGTTAGCCGTCCTTTTTATACTACTATGCTGTATCACTAGACCGGGGTAAATCCTGCGATATGATTGGCCAATTCAAGCAAACCACGAGAATAGCAGAATGCCTCCTGTCCATCCCTGTCTGGTGCACCGGACGCGCTTGCGCAGTCGACTCATAGGGCGAATAGGGCCTATCAGGTCCCCGGAGTATTGTTCAGTGAAATCCGCATGTCTCTCACCCCACTGGTTCCTCGTATCCCACTCCACATATTTTGCGCAGGCGCACTTCACCCTGCGCATATGGAGTCGAATCGTTTTACGCTAGGGCGAATGCCTGGCCTGAGAGCTCCTGTTTAATCCAATATGACCTGGGCGATTTGGGGTGTACCGCAGCCTGGGGAGGAGCTTAAAGTGCACCCCCCGCCCCCACCTCCATATATTTTCAATATCCCTGAGTCTAGAGTGCTGAAACTCACCACACTGCACCTTTGAGTCAAGCTCTACTCGAAAATGTAAAACAAAAATCCAAGATGGCCTTCACGATGACATCAATATGAGGTCATATTCGCTGAAACCATTTTTCTATTTGTGGGTCGATTTTTCTAAAGTTTTATTTTTCGATTTTTCTGTTGAAAAACTACTAAATATAACAAGAGAATAATTAGCTTCGCCTAAATAAAATACTTTCTAGTAATGTAGGCCAGAAAAAAAGTGCAAAGAAATGGACAGAAAAGACCGAAAAAACGACTTTCTGGGATACCACATGACGGCATGATCATCTGCACAAGGGGATACGCAAATGGCCTCAAAATGCTCCCAATATGATCAGTTAGAAAGTGTCAGCCCCCTCGGTTTCGTCGTTTTGGAGCAGAATAGAACATTTCACCCAGGCCAGGTAGGGTAAATGACACTCATGTCTCTCATCCCACTGGTTCTCCATATCACGCTCCACACTTTGTGCGCTTTCGCACTCGATCCCACGCATGCTCAGTCGATCCATTTACCTCTCGGTTGAATACCTGAATTCCCAGGGGCTCTCGAATAGTGACAACCTCCTGTCTCTCTCTCCACTGGTCCTTATCGCCCTCCCCATCTACTTATTCGACTCGATTTTCGCTTTCAACACTACTATACGGCCCAATAATCGCAATAAGTCGACTTAATAAAAGTCGACTTTTCGCAAAAATCGCGACAAGTCGACTTTTATTAAGTCGACTTTACGTCTTCATAGACAAAAAGTCGATATGAGTAAAGACGACTTGGCCACTTATAAAACTATGTCGCCTTTTCAAAAAGTCGACTTGTCGTCTTTTGCAAAAAGTCGACTTGTCGTCTTTAGCGACAACAAGTGGACTAATAAAAGTCGACTTTTCGTGATAAAACGAAATAAGACGACTTAATAAAGTCGACTTGCCGCGATAATCGCAATAAGTCGACTTAGTAAAAGGCGACTTGTTATGGTTTAAAATAAGTCGACTTTTCTCAAGTCGACTTATCCCGTTGACATAAATATGTCGACTTTATATAAGTCGACTTACCTTCTTTAAATGGATTTGTCAACTTTTGAAAAGTCGACTTTTCTAGTTTTAAGACGCTAAGTCATCATAAGTAACGCAATTTTTCGTGATAAAAGTGAATAAGTCGACATACTTGATGACAAGTCGACTTGTGATGATGATGATAAGTCGACTTGTAATAAGTCGACATATTCTGTTTTTCAGGAAAAGAAGATGGCTCACCAGTGCTTCCGTACAACTTCAATCTAGTCAACATAATCAAATGAACTGTACAAGTCGTCTTCCTGGAGTCGTTTCATTGTGTTTGTATCAACAAGTTGACTTCTTTATGTCGTCTAATTCTTTTTTAAGTCAAAAAGTCGTCATTTATCAAGTCGAATTATTGCTTTTTCGTATGCCTTCTGACACGTTTTGTTAGCCAGCGCTAAGTACCAGTGCATAGCTGCAGGCCAAAGGTGGTACCCAGGTAATTTAGAAATGAATAATGAATGTTAACTGACTTTGTTTCCGCAAGATTTTAATAAAACCAGGTTGTGAATATTAGTATTTAGAATAGACTTCACGTGTTTTTTTGCTTGACTTTTGTATTTTTTGTTTTAGAAACAGTCATATCTATTGTATCTACACCAGTTATTAGGTCTATTATGTAGGAGAGACCGGGGAAAGTTTGAACAGTTGAAACTAATAGCAAGTAGGGGACCCAAATAAGTGATTAGACAGACATATGTGATTAGTGTAGGCTCCTACACATTGACTAACAGCGTAAGTACCCTATTTCCGACTCACACGGTTCGTTCTAAAACACCCCCACCTCCCCCCCTCACTCTCCATTTGTATTTACCCCCATATGATTGGAAAATGTGTTTAGTCCAGATTTCGTATTGTCCTGCGATGACAGTTTTATGGATAAGTACCGGTAGTGTTTGTAGCGCGTAGACGGATGACAGGCCAAGTCAGGTAGAGGCAGGTCTAGTTCAACAAGCTGAACCCTACTGACATTTAATTTTGTGATATTGATTATGTAGGGTTCAGCCGTTGAACCGAAATTTCCTATCGCAAAATTTTCGCCTCCCGACCTGGGTAACAGCGGGTGGATTTGCGCTCATAAAAATCGATAATACCTACCTCTTTGTGCTCGTTTGGATAGAATACGTATTTGCCTACTTCCCTGGCCATTTACTTTCTCTGTCCAGCTCCTTTCATTTCCATAAACGGCAAAAGAAAAAAATATCGTCGCCGACGATTTTCCAAAAACGAAATCCGCCGCCATTTTGAAATGTCACTATGGTGGCACGAGACTAATTTGTAAATTTGGGATTGTAGACAGGAAGGTCGGAAACGGCTCATTCATAAAGCTGTCCCATTATCTGCATTTAAATGTAAAATTGCAACTATCGATATCGAGCATAATGAAAGGCACATACCGAGAAAGGTAATTCATGGGATTTTTCATCTCCCTAAGCGACTGGGTCGACTGAGTGGATTCAGTTTTTCCGACTCTTGTAATCCTGAATTTAGAATAACCTCACGTGCGAGAATCAGGGTCACGCGAGAGTGTTCGAAAATGGTGGCGGATTTCGTTTTTGGAAGATCGTCGGCGACGATATTTTTTTCTTTTGCCGTTTATGGAAATGAAAGGAGCTGGACAGAGAAAGTAAATGGCCAGGGAAGTAGGCAAATACGTATTCTATCCAAACGAGCACAAAGAGGTAGGTATTATCGATTTTTATGAGCGCAAATCCACCCGCTGTTACCCAGGTCGGGAGGCGAAAATTTTGCGATAGGAAATTTCGGTTCAACGGCTGAACCCTACATAATCAATATCACAAAATTAAATGTCAGTAGGGTTCAGCTTGTTGAACTAAGGCAGGTCGGACCACTATTACAATTTACATTGGCGGCTATGTTAAAGACTGTTAACTTAATTCCATCTCCTTGATTCATTAATTAAGTCTCGACTACCATATTTCGTAGAAGTACTTTAATTCAAGTACTACAACCGGACAGACTGCTTGACGAAGGTTTCCCATCGAAATTTTGATTTGGCTTCTTGCACAGGCACCTAAATAGTCCCTCTCAGCAACACCTTATTAGGCCTTGAGTCAAAATCAAACTCACAGCGAAACCAAACACATATAATACTCCAATCACCTACCACTGGCCTTCAATTATTCCTCGCAACAGAGACTGGAAAAAATATTGAAAACAATTCACTTCTCTAGCAGAGGTTGCCTAAAGGGGTTAATGGATCGGGATATTTTTAATAGTGGTCTTGTCCCTACTAGGGTAGGTAATTTTGCGCAATCACCTTCAAACTACGCACGAATATTCCGTGTTGACTGACTAGAGAATCTGGGAAATTTCAGTGAGATTCGCTGAGCGGTTGACGAATGATGGGGCTTCGAATTCATGTAACACAACCTGAATACAACACTTGTTCACTTCCTCAAAATCACATCAAAATAGTTTATCTTGATAAACTACCAGTACCTTAAAATTGAACGCCGTATCTTAGATCGTTTTCGGGAAAAAGACCTATGCATAAGGACATGGGTTTCTGTCTATTTGTTTAATCCCCTCGTCAAAGTCAACCGCAAATGCCAGCACACCAAGATCCTTCAGCATCTATTTTTCAACTTCCCCGCTATAAAATTTTGGTTATATGTCAAATACATGTCAATAACATACATATATTCTTTCTTTTTTTTTACAGCAACCACTCCGATTTGAATAAAGTCGAAGGGCAACCGAAAAACGTTCCCAACTACCCTAAGTATGTTTCTCATGATATATTTTGGATTAACCCGTTTAACAGCTTAGGCACAGAAGCCCAAATAGGATATTGCCCAACTTGGCTATTGTCATTTAGTCCAGCTGCGACATTTGAAGTTGAAACGCACAAAAATGACCACAGTATTAGTACACCAATTTATTCTCGAGTTGTCGTTTTTCGAAACATTACATGTTAACTGACCATAGATTGGCCACATTTCCTTGTATCCCACGTGAGCTTCTGTGCTTAATCTGCTTAATGCCCATACTGGAATAACACAACATTTGAAAAATCATTTCACCTAAAACAATGCTCCCAATATTTGTGATGATTAACATTTGAACGAGTTGTTTCCCTATTTTTTTTTTTTCATTTTCCAAAATTTAGGTTTGTAAAGTTGTTTTTTTTTGTATTTAAAGGACTATTTTTTATGTATTATATACAATTTGCATTCTCAGGAATGGATCCAAAGCCACAAAAAGTGTGTTTAGCAAATAGGGAAAAACGTACAGGCATCGTGTCGTCTGGGGATCTGGACAAATTCATTGAGAGTTGTAAGTATAATCCCACGCTTGGTGTTAGAACATCAAACATGCACCCAAACACACGTATGCTATTTTTAACGATCCGAAGATTTTTTTCGCAACATGTCAACAACAAATTCTGACTTTCTAAATGTTCAGAATGTTCTCTTTTGCCATGTTTTTAATAGAAATGCAACCAAATAAACTGACATTGCATCTTCTGATGGCTCTTGTTTTAAAAAATGCTTAACGTAGCGTGTTACCATGGAGGGACATGGTCTTGCCTGAGAAATTCGGCACCACTTAAGATTTCATGTCCATACATGTACCTGTAAGGTTACGAACGATAGTATACATTGATCGAGGCAAAATAAAACATCCAGTGTCGACGTGGTAGCTAATATATCATCATATTAGCCCCAGTCACACTGTCAAGAGTTGGGTAGGCGAATCACCGCGAATTGGAAAATCGTGTTCATACTTGGCAATTCGTAAAGGCATCTTGCGGGGTTCGACGCAGATCGTGACCATTCTTGCCTATTCTCGGAGGGAGTACGAAAGTTTTGAAATGTTCAAAAACATTCGCAGGCCAAGTACGATTGAATTATATACGTATGGCATTCTTGGCACCATCCTACGGCGTTCTCGCATGCATTCTTCTCCTATCGTGTATATTCGTGGGTAGTCGTAGTAGTTCTTGCACAAATCAGGAAGAATGCCGTACGCATTGTACGATGATTGTTGGACGTATTCTACGCTTCCTGTACGATCATACTACGATACTGAGAAGAATTCAACACGATGCGTGCCGGCAGTACTACGAATACCCACGACAGTACTACGAATAACCCCGACAGGCTACGCTTCCTCGCGAATCTCGTACGATTTCATATGATTGCCCCACGATCTCTCGCGGAGACCATCATATGTTGTACATTTCATAGAAGACCGATCATATATATAGGTTCGCGTGGCCTCGTGGGGTGTCGTGTCAGTAGTATACAAGGAGTCTTTCAGTCCGGTAGCGTCTCACTGCGCATGCGCAGAACTTTGTTTGGGTGTGAAAGTGTGGCTGTGCGCATGCGTGATGAGGGGGCGTGGCCTATGAGTGATATGTGAGTGGGGGTGGGTTCAAAATGGCGGCTACTTTTATTTTCTACAGACCACTGAAAGTCCGCCATTTTGAACCCACCCCCACTCACCCCTGCACTGATTGACCTGGGTGAGTGGGGGTGGGTTCAAAATGGCGGCTTGTGGTGTTGTGTGTGTAAAATAAGGTGCCGCCATTTTGAACCCACCCCCACTCACCCGGGTGAGTCAGTGCACTGTGTTGGTGGGTTCAAAATGGCGGCTTGTTTTTTACGGGGCTGGGAGTTGAGTATCCGCCATTTTGAACCCACCCCCACTCATCAATTGACGTGGTGTGGGGTGGGTTCAAAATGGCGGCTTGGTTTTAAGGGCGTGGGAGGTGAGTATCCACCATTTTGAACCCACGTGAAAAAAACGTATAAAAGCAGTCGATTTTTAGGGAAAGGGTGTATTCATTGGACTACTTTTGCGTAGCACTGTGACTTACCTGTCTGCCTGCCTGCCTGCCTGCCTGCTTGCTTCACCTCTAGTCAGTCATCCAACCAGTTTGCCTACTTGCCTATCCGCTTGTATGAGACATACTTTTTTCGATTTTACCAGTGCCAATTCACTAGACTATTACTCTGTAATAGTTTTTCACCAGCCCATAGTCATGGCGTCGTCATCATCATCATTATTTTTAGCGAGGCTTGCAAAGTACCGTGATCGTCTGATTGATGAGATGCAGCGTGTGGGTGACTTATGTGATTTCCTTATGGTGGAGGAAAACATACTCCTGGAAGAGCGTGTCGATGAAATCATGGCGGAGAAAACCTTTTCAGCACGAAACAGAGCTCTCATCGATGATGTACCGCACTTTACCTACTATGGATGTCTAGCCTTCGTGGCGGCGTTGAAGATCACGGGAAATGACGAACTAGCAGATCTACTTGAAGCCGACGACGACGTTATACAAGATGATGATATGTTAGTGGTGGACACTACCGAAGCGCGTACAGCTAGCAAACGTGCTAACCCAGAGAGTACTACACCTGCTAAACGTGCTGGACGTCCCAAACGCCCCCGTCTAACACCGTTAGTAATACCTGAGCAGCCAGTAGTACCCCAGCAAGTGCCTGTGAAACAAGAACTTCCTATGTCTGTCCAGGAGATCAACAATCTGATCGAAGCGGCTCACCAGGCAGCTCACACCGACATTTGGGAGCTCTCACCCTATTTAACGGTCAGTGTAAAAGACGAAGAAGTGCATTTTAATGCAGCGGGCTTTAACGACAGACCTGGTAAGCATATTGCCCTGAACTTGGACACCTGGCAAAAACTGCAGGCCCTTGATTACGCCATCGATGCGGTTATTCGTGACCAGGGAAATGACGAAGCGAAATTTCATGTGGGTGACGACATCTTTGTCAGCTGTGCTTATTTCAACGACCAGCTCCTCGTCCATATTCGAAAATGGCGAAAGCGATTAGATACGCAAGAGCTGGTTGCTTGTCCTCAAGGTGTCACATTGAAATTAACGGCGTGGCGGGAGTTGCAGAGTCTTGCCAGTACAATTCGTCAAACTCTGGCCTACCAGGTGTCGAACTATATATATGAGAAGTACATTGACACAGTCCTGCAGCTCATCAGACCTCACATGAACACTCTGGTAGCCTCATACGCCACCCTCACTGAAGCACTACAGAAGGTGACCGAGGCGCAAATTGCCATGGCAGTGGTAGCGGCTTGTCCTTCCAAAATCCCACGTGAAGAGATTGTGACGTACATCTATGTGCACCAAGGACAGAAAGATGATGATGAATTCAAACAAGTCTTGTTGACGAACTATTGAGAACAAGAAAAAACATTGACCATATACATTTATTGATCTGGAGAGCGTATAATTGTATTTAAAATTCAGAGTTTTTTTCACTTATAATTGTATTAAATTCAATACCCTTGTGAATACGTTCATTGTGTGTTAATAAAAAATAGTAGAAAATTAAAAAAATGCTTAGTGTTCATTCTTTTTTCCTTTTTTAATAGTCAAATAGCTCCAAAACGTCTATTTCCATTCTTGCGCATGCGCAGAATGCTGATAGTTCAACCCACACCAGTCCATCAGATGGCCCTTCATCTCACCTTCACATTGATACCTCACTCGGCTCCATCGGGCCACTAGGGGCTCTCCTAGTTCCAAAAAAAGGCTATTTTCATAGCCTTCGGCCTTCGCGCATGCGCAGAATCACCCTAATTCAAGCCCACACCCAGTCTATCAGATGCTCCTTCACGTCACCTTCAATTTGATACCTCACTCGACCCGATTGGACCATTAGGGACGCCTCTAACCCCAAAAAGGCTATTTTGATATTTTTGATATCAATCTTCAATCTTCAAAATAGCCTTTTTGGAGGTTAGAGGCGCCCCTAGTGGTCCAATGGGGTCGAGTGAGGTATCAATGTGAAGCATTTCACGTCAGCTTCAATTTGATACCTCACTCGACCCACTACCTCCAAAATAAAAAAAATCTTCATACACAAGGTGTTGATATCGATCGTCAAAATAGCCTTTTTTGGAGTTAGGGGAGCCCCTAGTGGTCCAATGGGGTCGAGTGAGGTATCAATGTGAAGCATTTCACGTCAGCTTCAATTTGATACCTCACTCGACCCACTACCTCAAAAATAAAAAAATTGTCACCTTGTGTGTGAAGATTTTTTTTTGAATTTTTTTTTTTTTTTTGGAAAAAAGGATGATGGGAGCTGGTGTTATTTTGGTGTGCTTATGAAAGAAGTTTTCTCTTTCGGAAAGATGGGTTGGCCCTCAAAAGGGCCTTTGATAGTGTGATTCGACACTTAGGCACGGTATATTCGCTTCACTCCTCCCACATGTTTCCTGCATATGGGGCACTTTATTTTTAGATGGGACTCTCCGGCATCAACGCAGCGACACATAGCACCATCACACGTCAGTGTTACCCAGCAATCCTTACACAGGCAAAGATGTCCACAGGGTAACACGGCGTACCAGCTTTCCTCGTCAGTACAGATACTGCATCGTGTTTTCTTTTGTTCTAGATGGCGTTCTTTCTTCAGTATGGCAATTTCCGCCTCCATTCCATTCATTGTCGTCTCCATTCCAACCATCCCTCCCCGCATGGCGATAATCTGTTCATTCAGGCGGCTTATCTCTACTTCGTGGCGACAGGGTTGTGGTGTTTCTGCAGCTGAAATCGTTGGAGTTTCGGCAATGGTTGGAAGTCTGGCTGTATGGTCTTCAGTCATTATACTTTGAGTGTCCACAGGCCACGTCATCGTGGTTGTTGTTGGTCTACTAGTATTTAGCCAGGGCAGCTCGCCGTCGTCTTGTCCCGCACCCTCCGTAACATCACTGTCGTCTTCTTCCATTCTGTTTATTTCTTGGTCCTGTTGTTCACTCAGCCTTCGGATCCGTCTACTCTCTTCTGCTCTCACATCTGCCCGGAGTTGTTCTGCGAGTTCTTCGGTACTGTGTATTAACGTGGTTTCGTCTTCAATCACTTGCTGAAAACTTGTGATGATCGTCAATCCCCCTCCATCTTCTTCTTCATGGCTAACCATCTCTCTATGTTGTTCTGTAGCAGCATTTCTCGGGTCTCGAGTCGGATGGTGCGTAAACAGAGGTCGTCGTCTTCTAAAACTCATGATTTGTATTGGTGAATAAATGTCAAAAATATACGCTATTTATAGTCTAGTGGGATGGAATGGGGGGTGAGTACAAAATGACGGCCATCCACAGGCCTCCATTTTGAACCCACCCCCACTGTATAGTGATTGGGAGGTGAGTACAACATGACGGCCATCCACAGGCCGCCATTTTGAACCCACCCCCACTCACTGGTGTCAGTCAGTGCAAGAATCCCGCTGTGCTGTCTTACCTTTGTCCCAGCATTAAAATTACCTATTATTTTTCGATAAAACCCGTAACAATTTTCAGGGAACTATTATACGACTGTCACCCAGAGTCTACACGTTTTTTTAGTCAGGAAAATCAATTTATTTCCAATGTACCTGGTGTTTCAGACTCCCGTACACGAATTTTATGGGTTTAAAATCAATAAAAATTAATAAAATAGCGGTAGTGTGTAGCGTTAGACAGTGAATTTTTTTTAAATACAATACATTGAATTGCCTGAGTGCAACTTGCAATAAAATTATAGGTGCGTTGACAGTTATTGTAAAAATGACAGTCGTTTTAAAATGGAAAAGAAACACAAATATTGTCAGTGTCGTAAAAATATATCACACAGCTAGAGTGTTCTCGCTACCGTCCGCGTACTAGACTATAAATAGCGCTGTATTTTTTTTAATTATTCACCAGTACCCAGTCATGGAGTCACTACCGCTGACTGAAATCAAGGATACATCCGACTTCTTCACCCATGATGAAAATCAACTCTACGGGAATATCATAAGTTTGGTAGATGATGAACCCTGGATAACTGATATCATGGCAGAATTATTTCCTCCACCTGGGAACCAGCCTGCCTCAACTACAGCCATACCGGATGTTTTTCCAGACGTCTACCCCTGTTTTGACGAGATAGACTGCGAGTTAAAAAAGATGTTGAAATCACCACAAGAAAAAGACGAAACGGCACAACAGGGAACCCCCGAAACAGAGGGAAGCCATGCAACCCAGGCTACAGAAGAAGAAAGACCAGATGTCAAGGCAACAGAGAACAGAGAACATGTCACCAAGAAGAAGAGGGTGCAGAAAAAAAGAAAAGATGTCCGGATGAATAGACAACGCGAGAGGCAAGACAGAACAGATACAAGGTCCAAGAGAGAGAGGAAAATAAGCCCCCCAAAAATGCACGACGAGGTGTATTATGTTTGGGCCATCTCCACTTCAACATTGGGCTGTAACACAGAACGACAAAGCCAATTATATCTACCTTGCGTGGAATGTTCTAATCAGTTTGCCCGGTTTGCCATAGCCCCTTGCGGTCACCAGGCATTGTGTCAAGTCTGCATCCATCGTCGGGCTCAAATACCTACCTGTGCAGAACCCAACCGAGCCCAACCGTGTGAATTATTACCTTTGACCTGTACCGTTTGCGCTGAGAGAAGAGACCGACTACAGATGCCCTCAATTATGTAATTTATTACATATCCAAAAAAAAAAATGTCCTTTTCAGGACAATTATCTTTTCCGAAAGAGAACTGCTAATCACGCACAAAATTAAACACGAGATCCCCACACCTTATAACCCCTGTGTTCATTCAAAATAAATTCCCCGTTATAGATTCGGGCTATTTTACCAAATATAAATTACCCATTATTCGGGGTTATGTCCCGGTTCAAAAAAAAAAATAATAGTCTGTTATCACGCAGACTGGGTATTAATTAAATTAATGGGGGCAAAAAGAAAAAAATCCTCTGTTTGATATGTGAGAGAGATTGGTCCTGACAAGAACCTTTTGATATAGGACAGGGATTGTTTTTTTTAATGTAGTTTGCTAATAATAAAAAAGAAAGGGAAATGTAGGACATCTGTGCTTTTTTTGAAATTCATGTGCTAGTTAGAAGTTTCCTCTTTCGGAAGGAATTGTTTGCTCTGAAAAGAGCAGTTATTATTTTAACCTGTTTTTATTCAGGGTGGGAGTTTGATTGTTTACTCTCCGTAATTCATCCGGCTGACAGAGAAGTATCCGTTGGGTTGCATCGTGTACAAATGCCTCATCACCTCTCTGTCATCATCATCGGTGTCGTAGTTCTCGTCGCTGGACTGTAAGATGGGAAGTCCGTCCAAGAAATTGGCTGGAGCGATGACGGTGGTGTTCGGGGGCTCGTCCAATACCGGGGCTGGCAGGTCTTGTAGGGGAAATGGAGGCTCCACTGGTGTTGGTGAAAATGGCTGGACAGCCAGCACCGGACGAGGGTTGGTGTCCCTAGATTCATTCATTACTCTGGATAGTAAATGAAACCACCCTGGCTCATCGATTGTTGTTCGGGCAGCGTTGAGCAGCGCCCTAACATTTTCCGCGGTGCTGGCGTGCCTGGCTCCCACTTCTCCCCGCAGCATGGACTGCCAGCCCATGAACTCTCGCTTCCAAAATGTTTTAATTTCCCGTTTCATGCTGCGTTGTTTCCTCTGTGATAAGTAGGGTATATCTTCTGGTGGCTCCACCTCTGTCTTTCCCTTCATTGGTCTTTGGCTCCTTCGTGGTACGGTGGACATGTTGGCTTGCTTCATCTGTCTTGACATTGTGAAAATTTTGTGGTAATCCTATTCCAGAGGGGACACTATATATAGACAAAGCGCGGACGGCAGCGACGCCATCTACCCGAGAAATTTTCTTGGATACATTGAAAATTCGGCGTGTGTTTCTTTCTCAATTATAAACGCTTGTCATTTTACAATCAGGGTCAGCCCCCGTAGAATTTTTAGTTCCAATTCATCTCAGATAAATCAGGGACTCGTATTAAAAATTTCAGCCGTCTAGCCCTTGACTACGCCATGATTTTATAATTTTTAGCAAGTTTTCGAGACGTACTGTTCAAGTAGGAAAATACGGAAAACCCAGTACATTAAAAATAAATTAATTTTCTGGATTAAAAATATAGGAAGTCTATCACTTATCACTCTATACGAGTGCCCTGAAAATTTCAGCCCGTTTCTTTCAAGAGAACTGTAGAAATGATAAAAATAGAGCCTTCGTTTACGGTGAGAATAAAACAATCTACGCAGTTCCCCAATCACGCGCTGTGTATCACAGCCTTTAGCGGTCGTCAAAAAAGCGCGGACGGCATCGAAAGCAATTAAGAAGCTCTAGCGGTCGTGAAAAAAGCGCGGACGGCATCGAAAGCATTTAAGAAGCTCTTGCGGTCGCCAAAAAAGCGCGGACGGCATCGAAAGCATTTAAGAAGCTCTTGCGGTCGCCAAAAAAGCGCGGACGGCATAGAAAGCATTTAAGAAGCTCTTGCGGTCGCCAAAAAAGCGCGGACGGCATAGAAAGAATTTAAGAAGCTCTTGCGGTCGTGAAAAAAGCGCGGACCGTAACAAAATCGGCACGCTTTGAGCACTATCACGCATATAAGCATCATTCTCACTCTCATTATCATGAGTATCTTACATGTATTTATTTATTACATATATAGTATAGCTTTTGCAAGTATGGGGTTTTGCTATCTCAGAGCACTATGGATTGTTTTGATAATTATGAGGACTTCATATTATAGCCACCAGCAATGATAATATTTTATTTTTATCCTATTATTAGTCAAGACTATTAATTTATACACTCGGGCAGCGTCTACAAAAATAATTGCATTGTTAATTTTAAATATTTTCCCCAGGGTATTTTTTATTGACAATGAAAATTTAGCCAGAATCGGTCTATATAAATTTTTGTCTGGCTAGTATTTTTGTCATTCTTCATTATGGAGGCACCGGGCAAGGAACTCGCGTTCTTTCAAGTGACGTCTAAGGTGATTCTTATCGTGTATAAACATGAATTGCATCTTATCGAGGAACACCCTGAAGAGGTGAAATTGTGTTTAACCCTTACCGGCTGGACGCTATTGACACGTGTGTTACAAGGCCAAGAACCCGAAGTAGATTTTATGCCTGTCGGCGTCGATGTGTACCTGCGGCGGTGTAGAGAGGATTCATTTTTTCCGCGGTTAGAACAGTGTGGCGGTAGCGGTATTGTGCTTTGGCCAGCATTATGGGCGGCGCTGAAAGCTATCATTACCGAAGTTGACGACGTACTATACCCGGAAACCCAATCGATCATTACCCGTACGCTCACCCGGGATTGTACCATAATAATATACCCTGATCGCATCGAACTCATTGATGATGATTCGCGATGTTGGTGCACGCCTGAACCCGCACGTGTCACATTATCTCCCGAAGGCTGGACTACATTGAAACGTGTGTTATTCGGTGATTTGGATGGAGATAGTATTTACCTGGATCACGATGTATACATTTTTCGCGGACCTTATTTTGCCCGATTGATCTCTCTCAAACGAGGCGGATTTACGCTGGATCCCGATCTGTGGACGGCTTTGCAACAAATAGTTCCTGTGGTCGATAAAGTATTCTCTGCACACGACCCGCCTCTCACAGAATAGGCCCTATAAATACCAGGGGAAGAGACAGAGTGTGTATCATTTTCCGTTGGACATTGAGAGCAAGCATGTCGCTACCACTACGAGCCATCTTGCCTCTTACACCGAGTGTGCGGTTATACGTGTATGCAGATAAAGTCAAACTGGCGAAAGACGATCTAGCTATTTACTGGACACCCGCTGAAATGCTATGGAATCCGGTGACACTACAGCGTGATGGGTGGAATAAGTTTAAACGGGTGTTGAGCGGAGAATTAGACGGAGATCTCATCCACCTGGATAATGCCATGTACGTCTATACCCTACCAACCCACCGCATACGTCTAGGCCGGTATAAAGAGCCTTCGCGCAGTATCAGCCTAACTTCCTCTGTGTGGGAAGCCTTGAAGAAAATAATGCCTATTGTGGACCAGTTATTGTCACCGGACGATCGATCACCTGAGCAATTAGCGTGGGTTCGTGCTATAGAAGACGCGTTCGCTGAACCGCATGAAAGACTACATGAGGCAGAATTTTGTTTCTGTAAACCAGATACTACAGCCGGGAAAAAAAGGCCTATATGTAAAGAATGCACAGCGGCTAGAGGGTCAGTATCACCCCGGGAAGAGATCGACACACATCTGACGGGGGCGAACGAAGGGGAAAGTGCGTGATGCGGCGGCGGTCGGGAAAAAAGGAGACGTCGATTAACAAAGTGTTAACCGATTTGTATTACAATCCGACGAGTCCAGCTGCCTATAGTGGTGTGGGAGCGCTAGCTCGAGCGGCCCATTCTCAAGGCATTAGTCGAACTGAAGTTCGAGACTGGTTAAAAACCCAGGATACGTATAGTTTACATCGAGCTGCCCGACGTCATTTTCGTCGTAACCGGGTGATCGTGGGCGGGATAGACGCGCAATGGCAGGCGGATTTAGTGGACATGAGTCGATTTGCACCTCAAAATGATGGACACCGGTACATATTGACCTGTATCGATATTTTATCCAAGTTTGCCTGGGTCCTTCCCATTCGTACCAAAACAGGAGAGAATCTCATAGCAGCGTTTCAGCAGATTTTCAAGACGGGGCGCAAACCTCTTTATTTACAAACGGATGAAGGCACAGAATTTCTCAACCGACCCTTTCAAGCCTTTCTTAAGAAAAAGAAGGTATTTTTTTTTCACACGTACAATGAGACGAAAGCATCGGTAGTGGAACGGACCTTCAAAGGACGCATGTACAAATATTTTACGGCTCAAAAGACTCGACGCTACCTGGATGTACTTCCTCAACTGGTGCAAGGCTACAATCGCGCATATCATCGCAGTTTTCAGCGAGCGCCCCGTACTGTGACAGAACGTAACGAACATCAAGTACGTGCTACGCTGTACTCCTCCAGTCCACCACTCACGGCACCCCGTTACAAACGGGGAGATGTAGTGCGGATAAGTAAAGTGAAAGGACAATTTGAGAAAGGGTATTTACCGAACTGGAGTGACGAACACTTTGTCATCGTGCGCCATAAACCTCGACAACCCCACGTCTATCAACTGGAAGATCTACAAGGCGAGAGACTGCAAGGCACGTTTTACGAGGCAGAATTGCAACCCATAGTGAAAACACCGAAAGACTACTACACGGTGGAAAAGATTTTGAAAACGGAACGTCGACGTGGGATTCCCTATCATTTCGTCAAATGGCAAGGATGGCCTCGTTCGTTTAATTCCTGGGTGTCCGGCCGTGACATGAAACGTCTATAAATTCTAACGCCTATCACCCCCCGCCTTCAGTGTAGGACTGTACCATGGATAGTACACGTCTACCCTTACTGTTAAGAACTCGAAAAGCACAAGTCGGTACTGTGTTGTGTCTAGTCGTGGTTCTGGGTACGTTATTTACCGGTGTGTTCTACGATTTATCGTACGTGATATCCTGTTTCAACACCCTGCGTTCTCCATCATCCACCATCACCACGACCCCACTGCCTACACCAGCCAAGACGTCAAGGGTCCGTCACGTCTCAACGCAGACACCCACCACATCGTCTACTCCAGCCATCACGTTACCCCGCTACATCCAGCCAACGACCACGACGGCCCGTACTACGACTCCACATCATCCTCCATTATCATCATCATCCCTGAGAAGCGAGCCTTCCACTCTACCCTCTAGTACTACTACTACGACGCCGCTAAACAGTTTTGAAGTGAATCCCCGTGAATCACCCCGTTTACCCCGACAACGGTATCCCTTCGAGTACTACCCCCTGCGCCAGCCCCGACAACTGGGGTGGGCTTCTAAACGTCAAATCACCCCATAAAGAAAAAAGATGGACCCGCGATGGCATCATCCATTCACGTGCCTCATCGCTGGACCGACCGGGTCGGGAAAATCACACTTTGTTCAACGTCTCATCCAACATGGGTCAGCCCTGATTTCACCGCCTCTAGCTCGCATCCTGTGGTGTTATGGCGCTTGGCAGCCCGCGTATGAGGCACTGGCCCGTGTCCCAGGACTCACCTTAGTGGAAGGCTTACCGCCTGAAGATATACCCCAAGACACCTTGGTCGTGGTAGACGATCTCATGACGGAAACGGACACTCGAATCACCCGGCTCTTTACCAAAGGCAGCCATCATCGTCGGTTGAGCATTATCTACATCGTACAGAATCTCTTCAGTAAAAACAAAGAACACCACCACCACCACCACGCCCACTACATCCCCAGCACTACTCCCCTCACCTGAGCTGGAAGAGGAAATGTTGGCCAGTGTGCCTAAAACCTTCAAGACCAAAGCCCGTTTATTGTTGGACCGGGTGAAACAGCATGCCGATATGAGTTGGAACAATGAAGGAAAATTGCTGATTCGCAACAAAGTGGTACCGGGGTCTCATATGACCGATTTGATCAACGATATGGTGCGTTCTCGCAAACACTCTAATCCACCGGGCTGGGAAGCCTTTGCTCAGGGCTTAAAAGACACGCACATCCCTCAAGAATTGGTAGGAAATCCTATCCGTTGGGCCTTTATGCAGCAATCGAACACCCGACACCAACCACCACCACAACCCTCTGCCTCTTGGGAGCCCATGTCACCGCCCAAAACACCACAACCACGACGACGAGGACGACAGGGACGACCCTCACGATCTAAGTCACCGCGACGATCACAACGCTCCGGTAAGGCACCCAAGGCCTGGGAATCCTACTACTAACTTCTATAAAACCCGGTGCAGAAGCCAGAACAACTCAGTCGTCGTCGTCATGTTTTACCTGACGTTGCCCAGTAATAGTTCACTCGACGTGTTTCCTGACAACACCTTGACCCAGTATGTCACTCAATTACCCCAACCGTTACATTTACCGGGACGCTGGGAATGTGGACTGGTGGATATTCAATACCCTTACTCATGGTACAACGTACAAGACGGAGAAGTATGGTACGAAGTGACCCACCAAGATAAAATCTACAGAATGACGCTCCCCGCAGGCCAATACGATACGCCGCAGAAGTTCATACAGGGTCTGACGGACTTGATGGAGTACAAGGCCCTACAGGAGAGCACGGGTAGTGCAACACGCCTGATGATCTTGCGCTTCAAGAGAAACGTGGTCTTCGGTGTCAACGCACACAACGACAAGAGCTCTATCATACTGTCCGAAAACGTGAATTTGAAACTCAGTGCTACACTACGGCAAATGTTAAGGCTGCCTCACCACATCTACAAGGGGTCCACCATTGTCAACGGGACCCATTTGATGGATATGAAAGTAGGTATGTACGGACTGTACGTCTACTCGGATGCCGTGGACAGTCATATTGTGGGTGATGTGAACACACCTCTGTTACGGGTGGTGCCCATTAGCAAGACGTATGGCGATCAAGCCACCGAAAGTTTCAACCATATCATGTACCTGCCCGTACGACATACCGATATCAACACGATCACGGTGGATATAAGAGATGACACGGGACGTCCGATCCCATTCGAGCGAGGAAAAGTGGTGCTGACACTTGCTTTCCGACAAACCCGCTCTCCTCACTTCGTATAATGTACGTGCCTTACCAGTGCCATACGCCCAGCTATGCCGACTACTACCAGAAACAAACAGGCGGAAACTTGCCCATGTTTAGCGGGGCACGCATGCAACGCGGTCACGGATTGGGAAACATACTGGGCAGCATTGTGAAAACATTTTTACCCATGACACGGGGTGTGAAAGCGGTGGGGAAACAAGCGGTACACAGTGGATTGCGCGTGGCCGGTGATGTGATGGAAGGCACAGCACCCCGACAAGCCTTCAAACGACGGGCTAAAGAAGCCGGGAGTGTGTTGATCGCCAAAGCCCTTAAAAGACAAAGACCGACACGCCCCCCATTCATTCAACGGCCAACTCACCGACGACGCACATCCCAGAGCAGGAGGCGAAGGACTACGCCCCAGAAGAAGAAAAAGAAGAGAAGTAATAGTAGGAGAGACATCTTCGCATAATGGCATTCATTCACTCCGAGTCATGTCCGTCTACCAACAGTGAATTGGATTTGTGGACTATTCCACCCACCCAAACCAGTGTAGCCGAAGGACGTTGGGTAGAACATCGACCCCTGGCTAGCTTGACGGGGATGGGTCTCGTGGAATTTACCATTGAAAACAAAGATACGGCCTACCTGGATTTAGCCCACACCTACTTGTACGTCAAAGCCAAAATAACGGACAAGGACGGAACAAACATAGCGCAAGATGCGCAAGTAGGCCCGGTGAATCTTTGGCTGCACTCCTTGTTCCAACAGGTGGATATAAGTCTCAACGATAGACTCATCAGTACGTCCACCAATACGTACCCGTACAGAGCCTACATGGAGACGCTGTTGTCGTACGGCACTGATGCCAAACAATCACACTTACAAGCTGAACTGTACTACAGAGATACGCCCGGAAACCAGAACAACCTAGTCGGTGCCAATAATGGGTACGCCCTACGCAAAAGAATGACAGCCGAAAGCAAGTCCGTCGATATGATGGGACGACTGCACGCCGATCTGTTCCTGCAAGACCGCTACATGATGAACGGTGTATCCATCAAGATCAAGTTGATCCGTTCCTTACCTATGTTCGCCTTAATGGCCAGTGGACCGGGGGCTTTCGATTACAAGATCGTCATTGAAGATGCAGCCCTGTTTGTCCGTACGGTAGATTTGCAACAGGGGGTGTTGCTGAGTCACATGCAAGCCTTAGCGAAAAAACCAGCCCAGTACCCCATCCGACGCGTACAGACCAAGGTGTTCTCTGTGCCAACAGGTGCGATGATGGTCAACAGAGAAAATTTATTTCTAGGGGATCTGCCTAAACGTCTTACCCTGGCGTGTGTGTCCAACACCTCATTCAATGGAAATTGGGCTGAGAATCCGTTCAAATTTGATCATTTCAACATCAACTTTGTGGCACTGCACGTGGCCGGTCATCAAATTCCAGCCCGGCCATTACAACCGGACTTTACTAACGCAAACTATGTGCGGACCTACCTGAACCTGTTTACAGCCACAGGACAAAACAACCAGGACGAAGGCAATACCATCAGTCGACAAGACTTTACCCGTGGGTACACATTGTTCGCCTTTGACCTCACCCCCACCTTGGAACACGATCATCAACTGGCTTTGCTGAAGAAAGGAAACCTACGGTTGGAACTGCGTTTCTCCACCGCTCTAACCTACACCATTAACGTGATTTGCTACGCCGAGTTTGATAACGTCATCAGCGTGGATCAGCAAAGAAACGTGCTGTGTGACTACGCCAGCTAAGATGGATACAGAGCAGCTGATGAGCATACTCCAGCGAGATCCCAAGATCCCCTTTCGAGGTGTGTTTCACGCAATGTGTTTCCCACCCACTCTACCACCCCCGCAGCCTACATCCTGAATACAGACACGAGGAGTCGACCCGGTGAACATTGGATAGCTGTGTACGTGGACACCCATGGCCAAGGCGAATACTTTGATTCCTACGGACTTGCACCCCTCCATGCCGATTTGGTGAAATTCATGGACGTCTCTACTACAGAGTGGCGTTGGAATACGCAAAGATTACAAGGCCCCTTGAGTAGTGTGTGCGGACAGTACTGTGTGTTTTATCTCACTCACCGGAGTAGAGGACATTCTATGCCTACCATTGTACATATGTTTGATGATTATTGCCAAGCCGAAGACCGTGATGTCCTCGTCTATGACTGGACGGCCTCTCGTTTTAATGTGCATGCTCCATTTCTCTGGTTAACTTAAAAAAATGTACTGCGCGTGCGCGCAGACCCCTTGTTTATTATTGTTATGACGTTGTTGTTCTGACGTTCATTGTTGAATAAATTGATGAAAAAACACAAAAAAATGATTTGACTTTCTCTTTTTTTATTTAAGTCAACAAGAATGAGTTACTGACTATATACAAATAGAATACAGGGTACAAATAGTAGGGGTATGTACACATAGAATAGTAGTGATTAAGGTACAAAAAAGTTCTGTCAGGAGTAGGATTCGAACCCACGTACGGCAATCGCCGACCAGCACTTAATACCGGCGCCTTAGACCACTCGGCCATCCCGACTTTTACAGTTTTATAACTCGTGTATCAACAGTTATAGTTCCACATTTGTTTTTTACAAGTCCAAGTATGTAGTGCTCACACCGTCGGCCAATACTTTTCGTTTGGGATAAAAGAAAGTAAAGGCGTCTCTTTGCTGGATATAGGTGCGCATCTGGTGGTCGACGACCCGGAATCCTCGGTTAGTGCCACTCGCACTGGCCTGGCTTTGCAACACGCCCAGGTAGAGAGCTTTGTCGATGTTGGGATCGCGCCGGCTCACCCCTTTACAACTAAATTTATTTTCCGCTCCTTCATCTCCGCCGTAACAGTAGTAGGTCTTAGAGGAGAGCGCAATCATAGCATCCCCGCTCCACTCCAGCTTGAAGAGCCCGGGTGTCCGCTTGTCGTAGGTGTAGTGATCGCGTCGGGGTAGCCACTGGTCCCGTTCCGCCTCATATTGTGCCCGTAACTCGGGTTTGACGAGTGACTCCCAGTCCGGGTGGGAAACGGCCATGTAGGCCGAATCGGTGTCCATTTCCATGAGTTGCCAGTCTGAGGAATTAAAATACACACCCATAAAATCGTATATGAATTCCAGCATCCTCAGCTTGGCCACCTGATAGACCATACATCCAATCTGCAGGGGTAAATTGTACCGGATAGTCTTCTTGGCCGAAGTGACTTCATAGGTGTCGTCATCGATCACCTCCACGGACCGAAACAGAGGAGAATTCACTTTTTTGCGGGCTTGGGTAGTAGTACAAATGTTCACGTTGACGTGCTTATCCTGGTTCGTAACTGTTTTTCCATAATAACCATTCCCAGTGAGCTTCCAACATTCAGCCATGATGGCCTGACTCGGGTCTTGATCACCTTGACGACGGGCCTTCGTCACGATGTCGGCATTCTCCGCAAAACAAGCCTCGGGTACGTACTGTATCACTTGATATATTTGAGTAATTTCCAAACCGTGGTTCATGTACCACTGCAGTAAGGGGTGCCCAGCAAGATTTTCTCGGCCCACATACTTCCAATCAACATGCGGCGAGGTTTAGGCAAACACTCGTGTTGCTCCGCATAGGCGCCCATGGTCTCTCCACTGTCAGCCCGACCCACCAGCGTGTTCTTGAAGATAGGCGGACACTGGGCGAAGAGGGGCTTGAGAGTGTCGGGAACATGCACATCACATTCTACAAAGCCGTAGAGCTGTCCCGAACGAATGGCGTCCAACATCTGGGGCAGACTCAGCAGTCGCCGACGACTCAAGGGGTACTCACGTTCTTTTAGGAACCGTTGTAAATGGGGCAGGGCCTGGCACATCGTGTGAAATTCACACTCCCACATCTCAATGAGCTGGAATCCTCGCTCTTTGACATAATCTCCGTTGGCCACTACTTCGTCGCGTAATTCTTGCGGTGTTTTTCCACGTCGCTCATTGAAGCGTCCAGCGCTGAAATGACATTCGTGGCCGTGCCAGTAACAGCCATAAAACTGGAAAACGGTCGGTGTTCCTTGTACAAGGGCAAACCCATCGACGGGGAGTCGGCGATCTCCTATCCGCTTCTCTGTGGCGTTGGTCTGGTGACGAATATAAATTCCCCGTCGATAGGCTTCCCAGTCCAACCACTGGTCGGCGAGATGTTTGTAAGGTGTCCGTTGCGGTGTAAAATGCCGACCTTCTGCCAAACAACGCGTATAATGACCGCTGGGCATGGGTTGGGCGAGCGACCACAAGTACAAGGCATTCGCGTCAAACCCAATGATTTTGGCACACGGTTTCCCACTGGGGAGAGTAGTCACATCCTTCTCATGGTAGCGGTGAAAAATAAGGCTAGGCCCGCCCACAATGTTCTGCTTCAAACAATCCTGCATGTCTGCATCTTTTCGTTGTTTGAGTGAAAAGTACGTAGGACACTCTTGAAACAGATGGCGAAGCGCCAGACCGGGTAAACTTAAGCACTCCTTGAATATGTCCACATGCATTTGGTGACGAAAGAGTTGCACCATTTTCTCGGCCGCTTCGAGAAAGGGAACCACATCTAGGTTGTTATACCACACCAGGAAATCTCGCAACGTCTTCATGCTGTGGCAGTTCCACACTTGTTGGAGTTCGATGTAGGCGGCCTCCGGCAGAGCTTCCCCTTTCAGGTCATTGTAAAACGATTCCCGGGGTGGCAACTGGGTGTCTTCTAAGCGGTCCAGGCTCGTCATATAGGTGTAAGGAAAGTAACCTTTGGTTTGTGCACAGTCATAAGCCTTGACCCACTGGTCATAGCTACAATTAGGAGCTAAATAGTTCCGTACATCGAGAAAATGCAGTGATGTAGTAGTGAGGGCCATGTGGTTGTTGATCTTCTTGATCACCGACTTGAGGGTATCGGACTGCGCCAAGTAAGGGTAGAGAAATTCCTTCACCATGTTCAAGTCGTATCGCCCCGAATTGAAGCCGAGCACCGGTAACTGAGCTAGGTATTGTAGGAACCGTAACTTCAATTTCGCCGCATACGATTTCGGTAAAGGGACATCCTGCGACTGCAGAGGCTGCGACTGGGATTCCGGCTCCGACTCGGACTCGGACTCTTCATCATCGCTGAACGCTACACCGGGTTCAGGAATGCGGTCGTCCAGCTGGGCCAGTACGTCCTCGAACTTGGCCACCAACAATTCCGTACTGGCCGCACTGACTTCCTCTAAATACTCCATCATACGGGTTATCAACTCATGGGATTCTCCCGTAGACACGAAACACACCGGTGCAGCGTCATAGCCGGGCACGTTGGTTGGAATGCTGACACTGAGGGGGATATGGCGCTGTGTCCACTGTGTTTTAGCCGAAAACAGGTCCATGGGCTCTAACAGGGCTTCAAAATCATAGCATGCCCGGAAGGGGAAATAACGGTCCTCCTCCGGTATCATCACACCCTCATCGGCCAGTTCCTGGAAAATAGTAGGTGCATTATGATACACTCCACCCGAATATACTCGCTTGACACTGTTGTCACAGGTTTTCTCGTGGCGATGTAAGTTGTAAGGCTTTTTAAACACACGATGGCATTGGGCACAACTGAAAGACTGAGCGTACTGGCTCATATTGTAAATGAGGGAAAAATGACTCACGCCATTGTCATCGAACACATTGACTTTCATCGTAGCAGCATACCGTTCTGTTGATCGCCGAACCAATTCAGCCACAAATATATCCTCCTCCTCGCATCGTAATCGATAAACAAAGATATTAATATCGAACAGTCTTTCCACGTCATCCAAATTCTTAAAGGGAACTCCACGGAAGTGCCGCTTATCCACGTCTTGCTGCTCTAAATACTCCTCCCAATAGCCATCGGCCACTGTGTCACAAGCCTTGGGGTCACACTCGTCCAGATGCACGGCCAAACATCGAAACAGACATTTCCGGTCTTTGTAGGGCCCCTTTCGCCCTCCTGTTAATGCATACAGGCCTTTTCGATGAAGCAACCACGGGGGAAGTAGTACAGGAGCACCGATCGGGTGATCTCGCATTTTCGTGATGAAAAATGTGACGTTAGTCACCATTTCCACCAACCATTGGGTATTGGGGCGTTGCAACCGGGCCCATTCCAATGGATCCAACGTAGTCAATTGGCCGATGAGTGGCTCCAGAGAAATAGCATCTGTGATCGTGAATGGCTGGTCAAACACATACGAATTATTACTGGGATAGAAATACCGCAGTTGGTCCGTGTTTTTGTGCCGTAAGATATACCCAAATGTCACATTCAATTTGAAGGCAGTACCCTGATCTTGGAAAATGTTCTCGGCGTAAGTAGGAAGAAGCGTGAGGTCCTCCAAGCGAAAATTGTACAAATCCAAAAGACGACGGTCACGGTGATAACAATGGCGTATGGTAGCCCAGTGACGTTGATAAATGGCCCTCACACGCTCGTCTTCAGGCAAGACTTCAACCGGAGGTGCTCCTGGATCGTCTGGAAAATCTTCTCCACGTCTCATGCTTTTCGTCTCATACAAGCGGATAGGCAAGCAGGCAGGCAGGCGGGCAGGGAGACAGGCAGGCAGGTCAGGTAAGTCAAATTGAATACACCCCTTTCCCTAAAAATCGACTCCTTTTATACGTTTTTCACTGGAGGTGGGTACAAAATGGCGGATACTCACCTCCCACCACCCTTAAAACCAAGCCGCCATCTTGTACCCACCTCCACCACACCGGTGTCAGTCAGTGCACTGGTGTGGTGGAGGTGGGTACAAAATGGCGGATACGCACCTCCCACCACCCTTAAAACCAAGCCGCCATCTTGTACCCACCTCCTGTCAATTGATGAGGTGTGGTGGAGGTGGGTACAAAATGGCGGATACTCACCTCCCACCACACCACCACACAGGCCGCCATCTTGTACCCACCTCCACCACACCGGTGTCAATCAGTGCACTGTGTGGTGGAGGTGGGTACAAAATGGCGGACTGTGTCGTGGTGTGGTGGGAGGTAAATAGCCGCCATCTTGTACCCACCTCCACCACACATCCACTCACGCATGCGCACATCCACACTTATGACGTCACACCAAGTTCTGCGCATGCGCAGTGAGGCGCTGTCCCCTCGAAAGGCTCTTTGTATACTACTGACACTGAAAAGAAGATTAAAATCCAAAGTTGTGACATCGCACAACTTACGTTGTACTTCAGCTGTCCACTTTGCCTGAAGTATTTTTCAGTCAATGAGCTATACGTCTTCTCATCTGCAGCCATTGGGTGTCCTTCCACGTCCTCTTTTCTCGTCGTGCATCATGACTTTAATGGAGGATATGCCCAATGCGACGGAAAGGTAATAATAATTGCTCGATAAGGATGTTAATTTCACCGGTATGAGAAAGGGAAGGCAAGCGGCATAGCTACCTCGAGGGTAGCCTTATAAGACGCAAAGCGAAAGCTGACGTCTTATGACCGTACATGAATGTGAAAACAAAATTAAAACACCTCCTGCAAAAAATACTTATTTCAAACCTTATGATATTCTGTGTTTAGTATGACTATAAAGCTCACTATCGGTGATGTAATATGTTGTGTAACTCTTCAAGGTTCATTGCACGGAAGCAAAATATCTTGAGCTGAATAAATTCGAGAATATCTACCGTGCTGTGGATACTATGTTTATCAGGTTGTGTATGAAAAACAGGACTGGAATGAGGATGGAACCCGGATCGAGTGCTATCATCCGCGATCCAAATTTACATACAACCATGGGAAAATTGTCAATAAACATAGGGGTATAGGAGTTCTCGGCTTTTGTGCTCAAATCATTTTGCTTCCGTACATTGAGTGAGGAATGAGTAGTAGGGTTTAACGTCGTTTTCAACCTTGTTTCAGTCATATCACGACGGTTCCTACATGTGCCAGAACACGAGAGTGCACACAGTTCCTATTACCCTGGACACTGATCAGCCCAGCCAGTACAGCACCTGGTCACCCATCCAAGAATTGACCGAGCTTAACGTTGCTTAACTTCGGTGATCTGATTCCGTACATTGAACATTGAGGAGTTACACGACCAACTATATCACCAATAGTGAGCTTGATAATCATAGTAAACAGGATATCATAAGGTAAGTGGGTGAGGTTTGAAATAAGTGTTTTTTACAGGCGTTGTTCTAAATATTTTTCACATTCATGTGAATGTTTCATGCTCTCGCTTGGCGTCTTATAAAGCTACTACGAGGGATGGCAGTAGCTTTGAAAGGTATCTAGTTTTACCCCAAAGGTCACGTGCCTGATGTGAAGCATGACATGAACGGAAATAACACACGTTGGTTTTAACCCATTGCTCCACTTCCATACTCAATAAGCTCGTATTATATGCTTCAATGTGATTTTACAAATTCTTATTTGCCTATCTGACAAATCGACTCACTTGATATGGGAGGAGGTCCAGTCGAGCACGTATTTATACATACCATCGGCGTATGTCGTACCGTGGAGATAACTGCAAATACAACTGGAAATGTTAATTCACTACAAAAACAGTTAGTTTTATAGCTTGATCTTGGAACTTTTGTGTAGCTCATAGAATTCCATAAAAACAAAGGATTATGAAGTTTACATGGGTAAAACTCCCTTAGCACTTGCGTTTGAGAAGCCAAAAGTTAATTTCTTCAATTCTGCACAGAAACATTTTTTTCTCTATGAAACACGGCTTGTGTGCAGAATAAAATAAATTAATTTTTGGCTTCATAAATGTAACAGCTAATGTAATGAGTTTTCTCCATGTAAACGTCACATAACGTAACAGTTAAAGGAGTTTTCTCCATGTAAACGTCACATAACGTAACAGTTAAAGGAGTTTTCTCCATGTAAACGTCACATAACTTAACAGTTAAAGGAGTGTTCTCCATGTAAACGTCACATAACGTAACAGTTAAAGGAGTTTTCTCCATGTAAACGTCACATAACGTAACAGTTAAAGGAGCTTTCTCCATGTAAACGTCACATAACGTAACAGTTAAAGGAGTTTTCTCCATGTAAACATCACACGACGCAACAGTTAAAGGAGTTTTCTCCACGCAAACGTCACATAACGTAACAGCTAAAGGAATGGAAAAGTTCATGTAAACGCCACCTATCTTCGATGAAGATAGCGTGTTCGTGGGTGTCATACAAATATGGAAGATTTGGTACTTATGAGGCTAAAATTATCGTTAGTATCATATGTGTCCCATTTCCCTGTCTTGTAATCTAAATTTAGGTACCGGTACTTACTGTTGTGCAGTCACGTGTTTCTCTTGAGTACTGTCAACACCGAAATGTAGGGACGAGCTCATATGGGTGATTCCAACATTACCGTAGTTTGCATTACCTGTAAGTAGTATATAGTCCGCATTAACCCTCAACTTGACCTCTTTGCACTTAAATTTGAGGCAGTCACGTGACAGAGGTCAAAGGTCATTGAGTGCACTTGACCTGTATCCTTTCATCTTGTCTTTGACCTTGGATCATGTTTAGACATGTTAGGGTTTTTCCCATCACGTGCGGTATGACATCACTTCCGGTCTGTGTGACTGGGGCGTGACCTGATAGGACATGTACTGACCTGTCTGTGGGGTTTTCCCCTACAATATCGTTCACTTTCGTGTGTTTCCGGTGAGGTGTGATGGGTACGTCCGTGTTTTTTCGGTGAGAGGAGAACATGATAGGCCATGTACGGTCTGTGGGGTTTTTCCCGCCAGAATTTCGCTGTCGTCTGCTTGGGGTTGTCACGTGCCGTGCCTGGCTCCACGAGGTTACGGCAGCATTTGCACGTTCGCTACAATGTTGCGGCATCGTGAACACTGGTCTGGCGTCTGCGTGAGTGAGTTCACGTGCCGAATGCGATTAGGAGTGCATGTACGGACTTGTATACCGTCCATTCATTTGAGTCGGGGACTTGGGGTCCCTACGGAAGGATTTTGCAAGTCATGGGTGGGTGTATGTAAAATGAGGATTTGTCTCGAAAATATAAAAAGCGGAACACGGACTTTACCTCTAAAATAGGGAAAAACCCCTATCAACTCTATCCCAAAGGGCTAATATCGGTCCCTGGCTTATCGGGTTCTGCCTGGAGTGGGTGTATGTAAAATTAGGATTTGTCCCGAAAATATAAAAAAGCGGAACACGGACTTTACAATAGAGGAAAACTCCTATCAACCCTATCCCAAAGGGCAAATATCGGTTCCTGGCTTATCGGGGCCTACTGAGAGGGTGGGGGAGTGGGTGTATGTAAATTTAGGATTTCTCCCGAAACTATAAAAAGCGGAACACGGACTTTACCCCTACAATAGAGGAAAACTCCTATTAACCCTATCCCAAAGGGCAAATATCGGTCCCTGGCTTATCGGGGCCTGCTGAGAGAGTGGGTGTATGTAAAATTAGGATTTGTCCCGAAAATATAAAAAGCGGAACACGGACTTTACCCCTACAATAGAGGAAAACTCCTATCAGCCCTATCCAAAAGGGCTAATATCGGTCCCCGGGCTTATCAGGGCCTGGGTGCATGTAAAATCAGGATTTTCCCCGAAAATATAAAAAAAAACGGAACACGGACTTTACCCCCCTAAACTAGGGGAAGACGCTATCAAGGGCGTATATTGACTCCCATTGACCTTTGACCTCCAGTATAGAGTGCGTATATTCACTACCATTGACCTCAAAAATTTGCATATCGTGACCTTTGACAGCCAATCAGAAGCGAGTATTTTGACCTCGTCTGACTGTATACATGTACTGACTTGGTTCTGGGGTTTTTCGATCACGGTTGTGCGCTGGTGTATGACGTCACTTCCGGTCTGCGTGAATCGGGCGTGACCTATGGGATGCATGTACTGACTTGGTTCTGGGTATTTGCCATCACGGGGTGGTCACGTGATCAGTTCAAGGTCATATCCAGTATAGTGTGTGTATATTCACTACCATTGACATTTGACCTCAAAAATTTGCATATCGTCACCTTTGACAGCCAATCAGAAGCGAGTATTTTGACCTCGTCTGACTGTATGGAATGCATGTACTGATTTGGTTCTGGGGGTTTTCCATCATGTCGGGGACTTGGGGTCCCTACGGAAGGATTTTGCAAGTCATGTGTGGGTGTATGTAAAATGAGGATTTGTCTCGAAAATATAAAAAGCGGAACACGGACTTTACCTTTAAAATAGGGAAAAACCCCTATCAACTCTATCCCAAAGGGCTAATATCGGTCCCTGGCTTATCGGGTTCTGCCTGGAGTGGGTGTATGTAAGATTAGGATTTGTGCCGAAAATATAAAAAGCGGAACACGGAATTTACCGCTAAAATAGGGAAAAACTTCTATCCCAAAGGGCTAATATCGGTCCCTAGCTTATCGGGGCCTGCTGAGAGAGTGGTGGAGTGGGTGTATGTAAAATTATGATTTGTCCCGAAAATATAAAAAGCGGAACACGGACTTTATCCCTACAATAGAGGAAAACACCCATCAACCCTTTCCAAAAGGGCTAATATCGGTTCCCGGGCTTATCGGGGCCTGGGTGCATGGGTGGGTGCATGTAAAATCAGGATTTTTCCCGAAAATATAAAAAAACGGAACACGGACTTTACATTCATCAGTACGAGTAGTAGCGAAAGTGGACATTTTGGGGCAGTGAAGGAAGGTATTTGGGGTAGAGAGGGACCATCCTTGGTCCGAATGCGTCGTGTGAGCTGTCATCTTGTAGCAACGCCCGCCAACGCCAAGCTTAATGCTTCAACGCCCTGGTGAATATTTCTAGATATTCCATGGAATTGTCACAAATTCTTCGAAATGCAGTGACGTCCGTCGTTACGCCTTAACAGACCGGAGAGAGAACAACAACAACAACAAAGATGACACATGAAGAACAACAACAACAAGAAGTTTTTTTTCATATAGTTTATTTTCCCCAATGTTACATCATACCCACGCTGGGGGAGCCGCGTTGGGTATGTTTACAACTAAAAAAACTCTTGTCCAATCAGAGGTACCATTTGCATCTGTTATATTCCTTCTTGTCCGTTAGATGTATTTTCGGCTGCTCTTGTCTGTCGCCATTTCAGAAAGTTCCATCTTCGGCCATGTTCGCTCTGAACCGTTTGTTCTAATCATCGTCGGGCAGGTCAGGATACCGTTGAGGTAACATATCCTCAGATAGTTGTTTGCGCATTCTGAGTATCAGTGCATGGGTGAATACATTCATCCGATGGGAAGATTCCGTAATTTGGTCACGAAAAACGTGACATTGGTCATCCTCTCCACTATCCACTTGGTGTTGGGGCGTTGTTGTTGGGCCCATTCCAAGGGATCCAATTGGTCCACTTGGTCCAGCATCGTCTCTAGCGACGCCCGGTTAATGGTGGTAAACGGTTGGTCAAATACCCGGAAGTTACTGCTCGGGTAAAAGTATCGGACTTGGCCTGTCTCCTTATGCTGCAGTACATAACCAAACGCCAGATTTAATTTGAAGGACGTAGCTTGGTCATTGAAGATGGCTTCCACGTAGCTGCATAGACGGACGAGGTTGGTCAGTCGGAAATTGTAGATATCTTGAATAGGGCGATGACGATGGAAACAGTGCCGTATCATGGGCCAATGGCGCCGATAGATGTCACTCACTGGATGGGCGTCCTGTAAGAGATCGCTGGGAACATCCACCGCATCTTCTAGAAAATGTTCGATGTCGTCAGGCGTATGACTCGAAACCGTAACGCTGGGGTCCGGCTGGATATCCAGACCCTCCTGGACTGTGGGTATAGGTGAGCTCTCCGTGATCGCATCACCAGTGGCATTCGTCTCCCCGGGTTCATCTTCACTGGGTCTGACCTTCCGCGGCTCCACTTTAGTGGAAAGTTGTTGCCCAAACCGTAGAGACGGGGCATGAATCAAACGTTGGTGCTGTTTTAACCGACTGGGTCGTTTGAAGAGTCGACCACAATCGTTACATTGTACCGTCGCACCCTCGTGGAGTGCCCTCTCATGGCGCAGTAAATTATCCTCCCGATTGAATGACCGTTCGCAGATTATACAAGTATACCGTGCATCGTTGTGGATGGAGGCCTCGTGGCGTCGTAAACTTTCCATATGAGTAAACTGCTTCTGGCAAGTTGTGCAAGATAACATGTCGGCTGTGGATCTGGAAATGATGAAGGCCGTAAAAATTCTGGCTCTTATAGTCCAACATAGAAGTACCCGGATGTAGGTGCGGACGTCAGCGACAAGAGCCCGGATGTACAAGAACCCGGATGTACCCGGATGTAAAAGTCCCCGGATGTAAACGTGCCCGGATGTTCAATTCACTTCGCCCACTGGCAAATCTCCTCTCTCCTCGTGCAAAGATCACACCCGGCCAAGGGTACACCTTCAAGGCAGGTCAGGCATCGCTGGCCATGGTAGCGGAGATCTCCGGGCTCTCCCCTGGTTGAGCTGTAACCCACACTAAAGAAATCATCAATCATTTCCATAGTTATGGGCGGGTATCTTTTGGTAACTCTTTTGCGGAGTCGAGCGGGAACCGCCACCTTTTCGTCAATCTTCAACGATTGCTCGTCTGCCTTGGAATTGGCTGGCTTTTCCATTTGATCGGGTCTGGTACAGGTTGTGAGAAATGTACATCTAACATGCGTGTTTCCGTATTTATAGTTAGAGGCAAGGTGACCGTCCTATCGACCAATCAGAAGCCATCATTTCAGAAAGTTTAATCTTCGTTCAGTGTAACCTAAACGTCTTCGGGCAATCCATGATACTGAAACTCGAAGCTCTTACTTCTCTCATTCAACACTGAGATCAATCTCCTTCGGCTCTTCAATTTGCGGCGGCGAATCGACCTCCATGGGTTCTTCTATTCTCAGATGCATTCCCATAGAAACTAAAATACCCGGTCTCGAGAGTGGCGAGCGTGATCCGTGTATGACGTTTCGGTGACGTCTCAATTGCCTGGGATGCTTAAAGTCTATATCACAATCCGCACACGTATGCATGGGTACTTCGTGGCGTGCACGTGTGTGACAACGCAAACTGTCCAGGCGATGAAAGCGCTTCGAGCAAGTTGTGCAAGAGAACATATCGGCTGTGGATCTGGAAATGATGAATGCCGTAAAAATTCCGGCTCTTATAGGCCATCATAGGAGTACCCGATGTTCTACAGTCAGGGATGTACAAGAACCCACCTAGCGTTGCCGCCGTCAACGATCAGCGTATAGACATATAGAGTATGTATGGCATGTTATGGTATTCATCAGTGCATGCCTGAAGCATTCAGCCTACGGTGTAGTCGGTCAGCTTGGTAACGAAAAACGTGACATTGGTCATCCTCTCTACGACCCACTGGGTGTTGGGGCGTTGTTGTTGGGCCCATTCCAGGGGCTCCACGGTGTCCAGTTTCTACAGCATCGTCTCTAGCGACGTCTTATCCGTGATGGTAAGCGGTTGGTCAAATACCCGGATGCTACTGCTCGGGTAGAAGTATCGGACTTGGTCTGCCTCCTTATGCTGTAGCACATAACCAAACGCCAGATTCAACTTGAAGGTCGTACTTTGATCGTTGAAGATGGTTCCACGTAACTGCGTAGATGGGCGAGGTCGGTCAGTCGGAAATTGTAGATATCTTGAATAGGGCGATGACGGTGGAAGCAGTGCCGGATCATGGGCCAATGGCGCCGATAGATGTCACTCACTGGATGATCGTCGTGTAATAGATCGGTAGGAACATTTATGGGTTCGTCCGCGAAGTATACTTTGCCCTCCACGTCGTACAAAATCTGGCTCAAGGTCTTGTCGTCGGAATTTGACTGTTGAATTAGGGCGACATCATCAACATCGGCCCTCATCATCATCATCGGCCCTCATCGGCTTCTCTACCAGCAAACGTGGCTGCGGAAGAGGGTGTCGTGTGCGTTGGTGTCGCAGCAACTGACTGGTCAGTTTGAAAAGCCGACCACATTTTTCGCATGGACGCTTGGTTGGCCCATGAATTGAACGTTTATGGCGCTGTAAATGATCCGGGCGCT
Organism: Hanleya hanleyi; assembly: GCA_036873755.1. Lineage (NCBI taxonomy): Eukaryota > Metazoa > Mollusca > Polyplacophora > Lepidopleurida > Hanleyidae > Hanleya > Hanleya hanleyi. The sequence goes on from JAVTVY010038755.1 coordinate 170,686, forward strand.
GAAGCGACAGTGTACATATCGTACAGCTATACCGGGCGGTTCCGTCGTGCTTGGTAGCCTCATGGCGGCGTAAGTCGTGCAGACGAGTGAATGATTTGGAGCACGTAGTACAAGTGAACATCTTGGTGGTTGACAGAGTATCTGATGAAACGGCCAGACCGCTTCCCTTTTATAGCACGCTAGCTGGTGATCTATTTTTAGCACACTCAGTTCAACTACTCCCAAGTCGAGGCCCAAGATGTACTGGTGTACAACTGAACCGCGTTGCGCGCGCGCGTGTGTATGTATGGGCAGTGGATTTTACATCCGGGACCTTGTCAACATCCGGGTTTTCCAGTGGGGTTTCCCCCTCGTTCCCCCATCTTCCATACGGGTACTGTGATTTTACATCCGGGTCCGCATCTTACCTCCGGAGTTTTCCATGTTTACTGTCACGTGTCCGAAACCGGAAGTTGTTATAAGACAGGTGGCGCCCCGGAGCTCTTGAAGCTCGGAGCTCTTGGAGCGGTGGGCAAACACTGGTCAAAGAGGGCTATACAACCAAACACTGGTCAAACAGGGCTATACGGTCAAACACCGGTCAAACACTGGTCAAACAGGGCTGTACTACCAAACACTGGTCAAACAGGGCTATACCACCAAACACTGGTCAAACAGGGCTATACCACCAAACACTGGTCAAACAGGGCTATACCACCAAACACTGGTCAAACAGGGCTATACCGCCAAACACTGGTCAAACAGGGCTA
>JAVTVY010038756.1:0-16553 GCA_036873755.1 Hanleya hanleyi
TGCCTTTCCTGATTTCTTTCAAGCAAGTAAACCTGTTCAAGCAACTACAACTGCATCCTCTGCAAGAGAATGAACAACAGATTGCTTCTTCTCCAAGCAGACCTGTTTTTATACGCCCGCCCAAAAGGCGGACGTATTATGTGATGGCGGTTTCCGTCCGTCTGTCTGTCCGTCTGTCTGTCCCCCGTATCTGGTCTATATCTCGGACAGTTTTATATCTACAGTTCTAATTTTTTATGAGTGGATACCCTATGGGAAGACGATGCGTCGCGTACCAAAATGAAGGTCGAGGTCAGAGGTCACTGGCCTAAGAAACAGGAAATCACTGAAGTGTTCGTGTCCGGTCTATATCTGTGAACGTTTTCTATCCACAGTTGCAATTTTTTGTGAGTGGATATGCCAGGTGGAGACGATGTGTCGCGTACCAAAATTGAGGTCGAGGTCAGAGGTCAAAGGTCACTGTTGCCTAAAATCAGAAAATCATTGACAGTTTTCTATCTACAGTTCTAATTTTTGGTGAGTGGATGCCCTAGGGGGGGAGCAATGTGTTGCATACCAAAAGTAGGTCGAGGTCAAAGGTCAGTGTGACCTAAAAATCAGGAAATCATTAAAAATTAAACATTTATAAACAATGTTTCTATTTGTTACTAAATCAAACCTGCTTGAATTCAATGCCTTTAATCTCCATTTAAATGCACAATCAAACGTAGAAAACGGAAGTTAAAACTAAAAGTTAACTCCCCTAGGAGAGAGTTGTCCGCCCCTAGGAGAGCTCTCCCACTCAATCCAGCGTGGTTACTATAAAGGTCACTGCAAGCCTCATTCCAATCCTCTTCCTCAAACCGAGACCAGCAGAGAGCAAGGCCGCGGAATGAGGGGACGGAAGGGAGGGACAATTAAATTCAAGCAGGTTTGATTTAGTAACAAATAGAAACATTGTTTATAAATGTTTAATATTTGCTTCCTAAATCGTAAACCTGCTTGAATTCAATGCCTCAGTACCAACATATGGAGGTGGGAACCTCGGCCTTGTTGTAGTTCTAAAAGCAGGCTTAGTAACCGCTGGTATGACACAGACATGGGTATAAGAATGAGACATCAAACATCAACAAATGTAACCCTGGTCAAGGACGAAAAGGTTAAAACATGGATAAGATACAACAGTACTTATCTTGAATGTCTCCATCCATGTAGCTGTGCTCGTGGTGTGGTATACAATCTCTACCAAGAAGTTTGAATCCTCTGCTCTTAGGGCTGATAGGTTTTCTTGGCAGGATTGTATGCCGATTGGGGCAATGCCGACTTTAGCACATACATGCAGAAACTTGGCTGAACCTTAAAGGTCGGGTGATGCGTAATCTGTCCGGGCTTAGAGGGCGCCAAGCCACACCATTCTCAGTCCACAAACCGTCTTATGTCCAACTCTCCATACTTGGTTCTTGAAGTTGAACAGGTCTTGTAGGAGATGACTGCGTTTGCTCCCTGAGTCAATACTACGCAATCGTCCACTCTGTACTTTATTCGACTGTGGAGACACTGCTTGTGAGATGAGCGTAGGTGACCCGGCTGAGATCATCTGGGAGGAAGTCAATTCAAACTGAAATGACAAGCAAAACTGCAGTAAAGTCAAAGATTAAAAGTCAGAATTGTGTCAGGACTAAAATGATGACTTGAGAGATAGCGGCTGCCAAACTGACCTATTACTACTGAGTAGATAACATTTATATCCAATAATTTTTAAGATAATATTTATATCCAATTATTTTTAAGATAACAGTCTCTCAGTAAGGTACAATTACTAGAGCTGGAAAACAAAAAGGTCAGACTGTGCGAGACACGAATCCACGTCCTCAGAGTTCGATACCCAATCGCCAGCAGAAACAGCAAACGGACCAGACCACACGGCCGTCTCAGCCTCTATCTAAAAATGATCATAGGCATGACAAAGAATCTCAACAAAAGAACCCTGGTCGGTAATGCAGAGGGTAATTATGGAGTAGTAAAAGATACTTATCTAACTTATCTTTTGAGTGTCTTCCTCCATGTAGGAGGGATGACACAGACATGGGCATAAAGATGAGACATCAACAATAAACAAGTGAAACCCTGGTCAGAGACGTAAAAGGTTAAATCATGGATAAGAAACAGTAGTACTTATCTTGAATGTCTCCATCCATGAAGCTGTGCTGCTCGTGGTGTGGTATACAATCTCTACCAAGAAGTTTGAATCCTCTGCTCTTAGGGCTGATAGGTTTTCTTGGCAGGATTGTATGCCGATTGGGGCAATGCCGACTTTAGCACATACATGCAGAAACTTGGCTGGACCTTTAAGGTCGGGTGAAGCGTAAACTGTCCGGGCTTAGAGGGCGCCAAGCCACACCATTCTCAGTCCACAAGCCGTCTTACGTCAACTTCTCAACCTGTTTCTTGAAGCTGAGTAGGTCTTGTAGGATGCCTAGGAGTCGACTGCGTGTGTTCCCTGAGCCAACTCTACGCAACTGTCAACTCTCTGTACTTTACTCGAAGTTGCTGACACTAGCAACCTGAAACAAAACAATATTAATAATACTCACAAGTGTCAGTTCTTCTTTCTTGTGAGTTGAGCGTAGGTGACGCAGCTGAGATCATGTAGAAGGAAGTCAGATATAACCTGCAAGACACAAGCAAAACCGCAGTTAAGGTAAAGATTAAATTCACCATAGTGTCAGATCTCTTAGATTGATGATTAGAGAGCCCATGGTCGTCTATCTGACTTATTTCTTCCTTCAAAGATGATCGTATCGAAAGTGGACACATGATATAATTGAGAGATGAGATGAGATGATACAGCAAGATGGCTGCCTTGCTGTAATGGTGACAATTTTGCACCCCCCCCCCTCTTTTACTGAAATTACTTACCACGTGCTGGGTAGCCACCAGTGGCCCGAGCGTGGTCACACTATCTGATTGCACCGACATATCTCACAGATAGAAATTTGTGAACGTAGAGTTTGCTGTCCAGGCACAAGACTGGACAAAGTCATAGAGGGACAAGTTCTTCCATCAAGGCCATGTGTAGCGATGGCACGAATCTCATGGGAAGAAGCAGTATACAGTAGCGGGGAGGCGTCAATGGCCAATTGATAAGACCATTTTATGGTCTTCTTCAACCACGCGTCAAGGGTATTTTTTTCGTAATGTCATGCATTGCAGACGGGCGAAAAACGACAGAAATAACAGGCGCCGAGAGCCGCGAACGGAAATCGGTACGAGTAAGATAGTGGCGAATGGCTCGAACAGGGCATAACAAAGAGTCGTCTTCGAGCCCATGTACGAAGTCTGAAAACGCAGGGATAGAGTACGACCGTTGAGCGCACGGACCTAAGCGAACAGACTCATTTTGGCGATAAACTCCGGAACGGAACGAAAGGAAAAAGTTTAGACACTCTAGACGCCAAAGCAAAAACTGCCAGAAAAACCGCCTTGTAGGACACAGCTTTAGAGAAGCGGATAGAAAGGGTTCAAAGGGCGGACGAATCAAAGCACACAGAACCACACCGATATCCCATTTCGGTAACAGTAGGTGAGTACGTCGCGACTGTAAGGCGAAGGCGCGAATAAGCGCAGAGATATAATCGTTAAGGCTAATGTCGGTACCAGAGGTAAGACGTAACACCCTAGCCAGAGCAGATCCATACCCTACCATGGAGCTAATATGAAACTTCCTATCCCGGTGAAGATGAAGGAGGAAGTCAGCCACGAGGGAAATAGAGACAGTCGGGATCGGCATAACGTCCTCGGCACCAGGACAAATAAATCCGCTGCAGAGACCGAACCCGTAAAAAAGCGAACGTAGTGAGTAAGGTCCTGCATAGAAATGAAAAGCCCAAAGATGACAGAACCATAATGTCAAAGTCTAACAACTGGTGCAACCGTCTATACGGGAATAAAGTACTTGATGGAGAAAGTCGAAAAACTGTCCCCCAAGTACACCACGAACAACCATTGTGTCGTTTAAGCACAATCCTAAGGTAAACGGATCTCAACACAAAATGTTGTGTGTTAAAGTCAACATGGTTCTGAGTTAAACAAAAATCAACACAAAACTGTGCTGAATTCAATTACAAGAGTCTAGACCGTCATTCACAATCCAGGCGACGACCATCACTATCCACGTCCATAATCCAAAGACCTATTCCATTTTCCATATAACAGTATTAGACCAAATACTGTTGATTCCAACACAAATTTTGTTATCTCAACACAAAACCGGAATCAAAAATGCTTGAACCAAAAACTCTCTTCGTAGTGCAACGACGTGCCTAAGTAAATCACCATGTGAAAAACCCGAGAGGAACTGATACAAATGGAAGGATGACGCTAAACAGACGGACTTCCACTCCCGCCGACGACCGACGATGGAGCATCGCAGGAAGTGCCGAAAAGAGAACGAAGATGAATGGATATAAAATATACATCTCGCAAATGAAGCAATGACGTGAAACACGGCATTATGGCATACCGGAACGTGGAAAAATGAGAGAAAAACGTTGTGTGTGATAAACAACGTAGTGATTTCCGCATTCGCAACATAATGTACATACATGCTCAAAATAGAGCAGGATACAAACTTATAAAAGTACACGACGAAACGGCGAGAAACGACGTACAGGTGTACGAGGACAACGAGACGACGTAATGTAACGTCGTAAAGGTGCGAAGCGAGAAAAGAGTTGCAACACAGAAACCCCGAATTCGATTGTAATTATTTTCCTCTTTTAGAAAATAGAAACGCAGTAGAGAAGAACACATTAAATGTTCCTAGCGCTAATCACACGAAAGCTGAATGGGCTAACTGGTATTATGGATCTTTTGTGTCAGTGAACATGAATACTGTGACAGTGAACATGATTACATTATGACCTCTCCCGATGTAAATTGTCTCCTGTACACGAAAATCAGTACTGGAGTTTTATAAGGAGAGAATATCAACATTTACAAACAATGTTACTATTTATAACCCAAAAATAGTCACAGCACCGACATCCAGAACAAAGAGATTTCAACGTAACCGAGAAATATCCTCAAAGAAATTTAAAATTCCCGAAGACAGGAAATACATTTAAAGTCTCTCGCCGGCAGGAAGGTAAGGTTATTAAAAATTTAGAATTTGAAATGACCTAGCGCGAACAAGTTGTCGAGAAGCAGAAACGGTAAGAACATAGCTAAAGAGCAATGTGATGTTCTTGTAGACTGTACCGGGAATCGAGACGACTCAACGAATTTGCGTGTTCCGTATCGTCGAACGAGAGTATTTCTAAAGATTTCCCGGAGAAATACACTCACCCTCACGCTAACAATTTTAAATTTTCTCAGAGAGAAGAAATAAAATAAAGCTCAACTCCAACTGAATTATAAGCGTAATACAGTATACAGATGGAACCAATATGGTGAGAAACAAACAAATCAGAATGTAAATAACCGAAATTTGTGTATCAAAGAATAACAGACTTTCACAATAAACAGTGGGTGAATAGGTTTATACACTCACGATAAACCAGCACGTGATCTCTATGTTGAACGACACACTCTTAATTACATAAAGAGATCAGTAAAGAAACTCATTAAAATGCAATCAATGACCGTAGTAAATTGGGTTGAGTTGTGGTTACGTACACAAATGCAACAATCACGTAAACATGAGAGGCAGATAAAAACCTCTGTAAGATCTCTCTTGAAGACAGGATATCAAAATCACAAAATAATACTTGATATAACAAGAGATTACCTTTTGGTAGGACCAAAGAATTGAATGCATGAAGGTAAAAAACTACCAAACACTGCAAGTCCGAACAAAAAATACAACAACAACATGTAACATTGACGGACTGCTTATAAAGAATCGAATTTCCCCGGCGGGGAAAAGGAACCTCCCGCGTCAAACGAGGATAGTATACACGATACTAGTAAAGATTTATACAACAATTCAATGGATAAAATCATGAATCAACGAAACAAAAACCTGTTCGTTTATAGCACAGATCACAATAGGCTCACATACTGACCGAAACAAAACGGAATGGTGAGAGCCAATAAAAGCCCACATCAAACACAGCGGACCGAAACTCACTGTTTGTGTGGAAACGCAAATTGAATACACACTGCCCTAATGCAGGACAGTGTTATTAGTTAAGCATGAGATTTCATAAATACTTTTAGAAAACATCGTCAGACGATCATTTCAAGATATAGAAAAATCATTGAATTTTTCAAATCTCCGACAAGCAAACTAATTTTAGCGACGTACGTCCGAAGACACTAAACACGTGCCTGACTCAAGCGAGTCCAACATTTGCCCCGACAATCTCCATAGATCGGGAAAAACGGATTAGATAATTTACTAAGCTTAGATATAATCCGCAACGGAGACTTGACACACGACGATGTTTATTTGCTTTCTTCCTTTTAGAAGAAACCAGTCGATAGAAAGGCGAAAAATAACATGTGGCAAAGAATTCTTTTGTCTGACGGAGACAATGGAATGCCCAGACAAGACCGACCTGGTCTTTGTTAAGCCGGACAAAGGAACGGGTTTGGTAGCGACCCCAGACAATGGAGCACCGGTACAGGTCAAGCTGTCCAACAGCCTAGAACTATCTCCCTGTAGGATAGTGTCACTGAGAGGAATATACACCGACGCGGGTGAAACTGGATCTTGAACAGTATGAGATAAATTCAAGCCAACTCGGTCGAGATCCTCATTACAAATTCATATCATTGACCAAAGAAATTTCCAAAACCCGTCTGTCGACCTCCGAAATAGACGGGTCATCACAAGCATGTAAAAGATAAGCACGACGAGCTTGGGCATAATTCCTCCAAGTCGTCGCGCCCATAACACACATTCCGCGCACGTGGTCGCGCGATAACACAACTCTTTACAAGAGAAACAAGCCGTGTGGGCGTCCAATGGGGACAAAAACTGCCCGCACGTACGACAATGGATAGTAGACGGAACCTCAGACATAATAATGCAATAAGGAAGTTCCGAATAACAAACAAAAGTCACACTTGATAAAGGATATAACCAGCGAAACAACAACAATCGTTGAAAATTGAATCCAAACACTTCCCTAGATGTGCACTGCTCGAGAGCAAACAGGAGAAAGAGGATTGGAATGAGGCTTGCAGTGACCTTTATAGTAACCACGCTGGATTGAGTGGGAGAGCTCTCCTAGGGGCGGACAACTCTCTCCTAGGGGAGTTAACTTTTAGTTTTAACTTCCGTTTTCTACGTTTGATTGTGCATTTAAATGGAGATTAAAGGCATTGAATTCAAGCAGGTTTACGATTTAGGAAGCAAATATTACTAATTTTTTGTGAGTGAATTCTATAGGCCGAAATGAAGTGTCGCATACCAAAAATTAGGTCAAGGTCAAAGGTCACTGTGACCCCAAAATCAGAAAATTATTAAAAATAACATTTTTTTGTGTCAGTAGATACATTAAGGGGACACGATGTGTCACATACCAAAATGTAGGTCAAGATCAAAGGTCAAGGTCACTGTGACCCCAAAATCGTAAAATTGTTAAAAGTCATGATTTTTGGGGTCCATTGATACATTGAGGGAAGATGTGTCGTGGACCAAAATTTACATCGAGTTCAAAGGTCAAGGTCACTGACCCTAAAATCAAGAAATCATTAAGTCACATTTCCATATGCCTGTCGAAGACGAGGTCGTGTAATGCGATGTTGCATTCTGTCCATTCAGCCATTAACATTTGTTGTCCATGCGATATCTCTAGTTTCAAGGTATGGATTGGTACAGTATACCTTACTTGCATGGCAAAGAGGAGCCATACATTTGAGATCAATTTGTCAAAGGTCAAGGTCACAGTCCCCCAAAACTGAATCAAGTTTAGCTGATTATATGTGTTAGGTTGGAAAATTCAAAGTTCTTTCCCCTGCATGTATATGGTATTGTCCTGTGGAGTTGTCTCCCATGTTTGAAACCGCTACATTTAGTTAAACTGTTGTGAAATAAAAACCATACATTTACTAATTTAACGGGGAGAGGGGTCCTTTATGAACTTCACACCTGTTTATTAACTCAAGAACAAAGGTTTGCTTCATCACTTTCTTCTTCCTTCATGAAAAATTCTCTCGTCTGAAAGGAATCCATTTGCAGGAAAACTACTATTTTCTTGTGTTTGACTATTGTCGATTTCAGTGTGGGATATGTGAGCTCTCAGCTCTTGCTTCAACGTCAACTAGCTACCAAGAGTTAAGCTCATTTTAGTTTATCATTCAATATAACATGTGATATATATGTTACGTTCTCAGAAGCACAAAATTGTAGACCTGTCTCTGGATTGCTAGCTACCAATTGGAATCAAGGCTATTAAACAACCTTGAAATTCCAGATATACAGGTGTATATTGAAGCCCCTTGGGCTCTTGTTTTTTTTTTAGGGAAAACACCAATGAAGTGGCAGTTGCCAACCATTGTGGCTGGAGGTACTCGGCTAAAAGCTTCGCTTGGGCATTACTTCCATCCTTCCCAGCCGCAGCTGTTACAGGACTTACGTTTTGCCCCAAATACAGTGACTCAGTTGTGCAGGACTCGATGCATTGTCAGCGGCCTATTGACTGCGTTGTGCCGGCCCCACCGCTATGTGTCCTTAGAGCCCACACAACCCGAGCCGATTCGTATGCGAATGCATCACCCACAGGTGTCGCATTCATCAGCTGAGACTGCCCTCCAAATTTAAGTGAAACATTATTAAATAAAACAGTTATATACCTATGCTATTCCTGTGCCATGTTCCATAAATGGCTAATACAAAAGGATAAGATGAAAAAAAAAAGAGTTTAAAAGCAATAAACCGAACTTTATTTTCTAATATGACAAAGCTAGTTCAAGTATTACATATACATACAAGGAAGTTGCAACTTTTCTCCATGTCTCACATAAGTTTTACTGTGTCATGGGAAAATCGATTGTTTTGTGTAGATACAGGACAACCCCTGACATCAACCATCATGTCTCATGGTAATACTAGCAAAGCAAGTGTAAACTATCAGAGAATTGCTCCAATCTTACCTGGTATCAATGAATAAAGTATGCAGGTCAGGGGAAAGGAGGGCTCTCCAGTTTTGGAGGTAAAAAAGGTTTTTCTTGAAAATCTTTTAAATTACAAAATATGCAGTTTTTTGTCGATGGTGCATAGGTTAACACCTATTTGCCAGTCGCAATAAGCCCCATTGTAATCCCAGAAGTACCGCATATTACCGCATAGGCATGCCAGGCACGAGACAGAAGGGCAGGTTCAAGCTTTTTTTTCACGAGAGCCAGTAACGCTGCCATCTTGGTGGTGTAAATGACAATTTTAGCGCAAGTAAACTAAGAAAATATTGACCAATGCGTTGCTACAATGAAGCGTCCCAAGACATCGGCGTTGCTGGCTCTCGTGGAAAAACCCATGTGTGTGAACCTGCTCTTCAATCTCGTGCCTTGCGGGAATATGCAGTACTTCTGGTGGGGCTTAATAATAGTAGATGTTTGAAAGATCAATTTGCAATAACAACCGACCACTTTTTTTTGAAGCACTTCTACGTAAAAATACATGAATTAAAACGCCATTGACAAAGCACTGCAAATTTGTTCATAGTTTCAAAATGATCTTTTTACCTCCAAACTGGAGAGCTCTAATTTATCTGATCTGAGTATGTGTACTTCCAAAACAAATATTCAGAATATTAACACACTAACCATGCATACTGAGTTATTGTGAATTACTAATAGGACATACAATGATGATCCCATAATGAAATGGTACATAACAAAGATGTATCAGAATCACTAAGACATAACAATGGATCATTCAGGAACTCTGATGCAACATATTCAAAATATAAATTGTACGATTCATCCAATAATTAGCAGTCTAATACACCTAATGTGATGAACCATTAACTAAGTTTTGCATATTGGAGTGAATAAAAGAGATCAAGACATTTTTAACAAGAACATGTAACAATACATGAATATGATAATAGACAACATCTGAGAAACTATCTTGGACTTGCTTCCAGAAGGCCTTACTACTATTGAACCAAGAACAATCACTACTGGCTTGACCAGTGGAGTGTCAAAAAAGACTCCTCTTTCCCACATGATCTGTCTTCATGTTGGGTACAACAAGGATATTGGATAACACAGTCCTCATATCAAACAGTAATTTTTTACTATGCTCCTTTTAATTATACAGAATTTTGATCTTTGGATCAACAACTAAACTACAAAAAACAACAATTAATGTGAACATAAATAATCTAAGGATTTACTATTATCTCTACTATATTGTTAAAGTGTAAATTACTGAATGAAACCGAGGCAAACCCAAACCATGTCAACTGTGTGTGATATCTTGGTGATAAGATAAGAATTTCTAAGTCTCGCCAGTTGCCGAAATCGACAAGGAAGTACAGACTAGAGAAGTTATCAACAGCAGACACTGACAGTGATGGAGATTGGATGGACGGATTCTCTGCCAGTGTTAACTTGGGGTATCTGATAGTTTTATAGGCTTAACATTCTATGTTGAGAAGAAATTACATGCTAGATACTGTCCTGTATGTAGGGGGTAGGGGAAAGTTTAAAATGAAACCTACCCCCCCCCCCCTTTTTTTCTACCAATGAACACCATGGTTATTCACAGTAGAAAGATAAGAGTATGTAATCAGGCTAACATTTAGCTCAGCTATCCATTAAACAAGCCATGTTTAGAGCCAGAATAGTTCTGGCATGGCCCATAGTTATCCTGAACTACTACAACTGTAATATTGGGGTCATGATAATGTATGTATCTCTGTGGTCGTCATGCCATGTGGAAAGAGGCTATTATAGGCAAAGACCCCATTTGGGACTCCCCACCATCTCTGTTCTGTCCTGGCTAATACCCAGATGAACCCGGGTTATCCAAATGGGTTCATTTGATCTATGAGATAGGCTGGATGGGTTCACTTTCCACAAACAGTCATTTTCACATTATAATGGACATTGAATGAGATAGGTCTGTGTACTCAGAGGTGTCCAATCAGACAGATTAAACTACAATACAGAACGAAGATGGTAAAGAAATACCATTCCTGAGGATAACAGAAACGAGATTAGCTGGAAAATATTTTTGAATTATGAATAATATTAACTCGTCACAGAATTATTTGTTTCATTAGTTTGCTGTACTGGAGGACAGGGCGTATCTGTGGTTTGGTCAGTGGACACAGTTGTATCTGTAACCTGGTCTCCACAGCCTTCTTCATTGGTCTCCTCATTTCCTGGCTCCCCCAGTTTAGTGGTATCCTCTATCACTTCTCCTGATGCATTGGCCTTGTCCGTGGAATCACTGTTTTCTGCAAAGAACATTAAAATTCACTGCATTAAGAGCATAAAGGTAGCTTCCTTCTACAGATTAGGAACACTACCATTGTACAGTGATTTCATGATAGTTTACTGTTTGTGACTGATGAGAGGTTTAGAAAAACGCCATGTTGCGCTGGCAAGTGTGAAGTTGAACAGTTTTGTTACCCCTCGGCCAACTTTGGCCTAGGGGTATTGTCATCATGTACGGCTGTCCGTCCGTCCGTACGTACGTCCGTTACCGCGATATCTACAGAACCGTTTCATGCATGGCAACCAAACTTGTTACATCTATTTATCTTCACGTAAATCAGAAGCCTATCGAAAATGAGTCATCTCGGACAATATTTTGCAGAGTTATGCCCTTTTTTACAAATAAAAATCCATTTATGATTTGTTATTGTGATAATTTCAGAACCGTTCCATATACATCCTAACGTGATACAGTTGTTTCTCTTGACCTGAACTAGATGCCTATCGAAAATGAGTCGTGTCAGAAAGTATTTTGCAGAGTTATGCCCCTTGTCTAATAAAATTCACTAATTCCTATGTTAAGTTTGCATATAATTTCTATATCATGTTTGTATACTATCACATTTATTTATTGATTGGATGACTGATTTATTGATTTATTCTCTTACACAATGCGAAGAATGCCTGCAAATCTGTTTTGAAAATGACACTAGATGCCTATCGAAAATGAGTCGTGTCAGAAAGTATTTTGCAGAGTTATGCCCTTGTCTAACAAAATCCACTAATTCCTATGTTAAGTTTGCATATTATTTCTATATCATGTTAGTATACTATCACATTTATTTATTGATTGGATGACTGATTTATTGATTTATTCTCTTAGACAATTTTTTTTTTTCAAAGAAAGTACACTTACAGTACCAGGGGTAAATATTTCTTCCCACAAGCCAATCAATTCGTAGAGACACCCTTACATTATAATAGCTGGGGTTCAGAGCCGAGGGGTTTCGATAGCGCAGCTTCATGTTTGTCTGAAGTTGCAAACTTGCAAGTTAACTTAGCTAACAGGAATCATAGAAACACACCACATGAAATAAACATATTATTAGGCGTTGACAACTTCAGATAGGAGGTGCAAAGTTACATGCGATGTTTTGATTCAGTCTAGGCATGTCATTTCTTGTCACTGAAACACATCTTGGTACGTACTAACTATTACAAAATCTTCTGTAATATGATCACCTGCGCTTTGAGATTTGTCCATATTGATTGAGATTATTGTCCTGCTTTAATATAATACTAATAGTTGACTATACAATCGAGATCAGAATAAATTGCAAAGGGACACCAACAAATTGAATACTTCTGTATTTCCCTTGACCAAGGTCACTTGAGTACTGGTGGTATTTCCCTTGACCAAGGTCACTTGAGTACTGGTGGATTTGGAAATTCATGTGGCATTTCACTGACCTCAACATTTTGGGTATCTGCTGCAGGTTTAGCCATATATAACAAATATATTGGATGATTCACCATACCTTTAGTACCCGTATCTGTTATTTGAGCCTTTTCTCTCATCTCTCTCTCCAAATCTGCCTGTTTCAGTTTCTCTCTTTCCTTCTCTAATCTAATATATTCTTCTAAAATATCAATAAACACAAAATGTTAGATTTTGAGTCAAATCAGTCGAGGCAGCAAGTAACAAATTGAAAGTATGGACAAGGTGTGCAAGGTAAGATAGGAAGGAAACATGTAGTGAATATGAAACTTACTGACAAACTTCTGTCGATGGAAGTCAGCAGAAACAAACTGAAAACTATGAGCATACATGTAGAACTATCAACTGAAGTTTATACTAAACAAGCTGAACTACCTCTCAATGCTGACAAGGTATGTCGTCTAATCAGATTACTGCGATAGATCTCACAGACGTCTTAGCTGGAAACTGATACAGGGCACCGCTGACCACATGATCAGGGCTCGCTTTAGAGCATGAGAGATGACCTGCAAAAAAAAACCCCTTCCAAAAAATTTGCAGGTCAAATCCAAGATGACCTGCAATTGCAAAATTTGACCTGCATTTTTTTAATAAGATTTTCGAAATTCTTTGATGGACCACAGCTCAATAACGGACTTTACACTTAACCCTAGTCCTGTCGGCCACTTATACGCTGGTCGACGTGTGAGTGCCATGCTGTCAAGCAGAGTTGAACTTAGCCCCAGCAGGGACCTAATGATACTGTCATTAGGTCCCACGTACATCCTAGCCACCATCGTCGTGTAGAAGCCCGAATCGTATAAACAATGATTTAGTTGCTCCTTACCATGCATTTTCCGATAAAACGTATCATGAACTAGTCCGAATCGTCCGAACGGCCAACATCTGTTGTCTTTTGGAGTGGGTTTCGCTGCCTTTTGTACCAGTCGCCGCTGAAAATTTCAAACAGCTCCGCCATGTTTGTTTCCACGCCGGAGTGTCAACTGTGCAAACGGTGACCGCAATAAACACCATACACGCCACCGTTTGCGCAGTCGACACTCCAGCGTGAAAACAAACATGGCGGAGCTGATCACATGTTCAAGTGGGGAATAGAACAACAGGCGGTGAAACCCACTCAAAAAGACAACAGATGTTGGCCGTTCGGACGATTCGGACTAGTTCATGATACGTTTTATCGGAAAATGCATAGTAACTTATGTAACTGAATCATTGTTTATACGATTCGGGCTTCTACACGACGATGGTGGCTAGGATGTACGTGGGACCTAATGACAGTATCATTAGGTCCCTGCTGGGGCTAAGTTGAACTGTTCAAAATGGGGCTCAAAAAACGGCGACTGTCTGGTCACGGGAATTGATAAATAAATTGAAATAATGGATAGTATTTGATGCACGATACATCAATTTAAAACCCTGAACATACATTCAGAACATATTTGTCATTTTACAGCTTTAGAAATATTTAGGAATCGTAATTCGGAAAAATTGTGTACCGTAAAACTCACGTTAGAATTCTATCACGTTCAGAGTACTACCGATGGACGGTCTGTTTTGCTTCATCTCCACTTAATAACTCGTCTAAATTCTTATAGATGTCACAGTATGTATTCCTGGTTACTCGTAACATAACGATCATTGAATATTTATTGAATATTCCAAGTAAATCGGTAAAAATCCTTTCGTTTACGCGAAGTGTGGCTTCCCGCAGCGAAACCCAGCGCCATTCAGACTCCGTCGAGATCGGCCAGGGCGCATGCGTAACTCGTGAATATTTTATGGTAATGAGCAGTTGTCACAGTTTGACCAATCAGCAAGTCGCATTACGTCAGGTGATCATCATTTTCGCGGGTTTATTGAGGTTGAATGGAAAGGATTCGAAACACATGACCATTTTACCCAATAAAATCGACGCATTTTTACCACCTGACACGAGAAAGGCTGTGAAGAGTGAAAGCAGAGTTGTTGCCCTTCAATTTGACATCTTTAACGTTGAGATTGCCTTCCGGGTTTTCGTTGGAGGAACTTGTCAACAAGGTGCGTTTTCACGCGTTTCAACAAACTTTTCTGAATAAATGACGCTCTGTTTTACATTTGTAGGCGATCTTCACATAAATAAGTGTCTTTTTTAATAATAAACACCGAACTCACGTGAAATAATTAATGAAATAATACGTTATAGTTGGAGTAAGCCGTGTCTGGTTTGAGCCAGTCGTTAAACCCCCACGATCGTACAGTTGATACTTTTGCCATCACACAATTTATTTCATTATTTGGCAGCCCGGCAAATTAATCTGTCAGTTCATTTTGGCCAGTCTCTCGGCAACAAACGAACGGAAATAGGATTCCTAGAACAGCGGCGCACGCATGCGTAAGGACAGTAAACGGAGACAACAGTTCTCTATTTCCAAGTAATGCGCGAGCAGACTCCCATGAACATATTTACTTTTGCCATCGATCTGAACTCGACCACGACGATGTATTTTGTGTTGAAAAAGATGAAAAGTTTTCTACCTTTTGGACATGCCGTCGACGAAAATGATCTCCAGAATATCCACTGAACAGAAGATAATAACAATTTCTGCCACAGAAATTATGACCTGCAATTTTTTTTTTTTTTTTTTTTTGCAGGCGAATTTTCACATGGCCTGCAACACCTCAAATTTGGCCTGCAAATTGCAATTTGCAGGCCGCCAATTCGAGCCCTGCATGATACTGCAGATCCTTGATTGATTTCCCAGTACAAACACTCATCCCAGAAGTTACAAACTGACTGATCATATAACTCACCTGATAACTGCTTACAGAACTTCTTATGTGTGAACCAGTGGAGCTTCTGACAGTGTTGATTACAATACTTCATCTGAAAAGTGTCGAATAAGCACTGGGTGATAACATCCACTTGCAGGCCTTCAAGTGCCTCCTATATTTTTGAGTCCTTCCTATTTTTTCCTATATTTTACTCAAAACCTATATTTCCTATATTTTGACTTTTTCTCATGAAAACTTTCATCAGTGCTCTGTAATGAGTCAAACCTACATCAGGAAATAAATTTCAGAAGTTTTTTTCACCTCGCTTCGCTCGGCAAATATGAAAACATTTCAATCACTCTGCTGAATCAAACAACAGAACAGGTCACCTGAAAAACCACCACTATGGCCGCATTCAGTGAAAGTAATTTGATTAAACAACAAAACTACCAAGTTTGGAACATACAATGTAGTACAGACCTGTCTTACACTCCTTTATTTCCTATATTTTTCTATATTTTATTCAGAAAATTCCTCCTATATTTTTGCAAATTTCCTCCTATATTTTCACTGTGGGCCACTTGCAGGCCTGCACTTGTACAATGCCACTCTGAACAGACACGGTTCCTACCCTTCTTCAAGAATATTTTTCTAAGACTTTAAGGACTTAAATCAACTTTTTTCCTTTCGAGCAAATTACAAGCATTACATACACAGATATTTCTTGCATTCTCAAAACGTTTGACTTGAATGCTTGCTAACAACATACAATATAACATAACCAACAACATAATAAGGGATTTTTTTTATCAAGGTTAAAATTTCAAGTACTTTCAAGGTCTAGAAATTTATAATATGAAATTCAACGACTTTCCTGGATTTCAAGCATCTATGGGAACTCTGAATATATCAAATATATCCAGTATTCTAT
>JAVTVY010038757.1:0-15604 GCA_036873755.1 Hanleya hanleyi
AGTCTTAAGTCTCTCTCTCTCTCTCTCTCTCTCTCTCTCTCTCTCTCTAGAAACCAGACATCTCACATCATAAAGGCGGATTATCTCGAAACGGTGTATATACTTACTATTTACTGACCGAGATGGTGCTGACCGCCGATTTGTGCTTGTTGATGGCTGCTCTAAGGATGCCAGTGGATTCTCCGCTATATCGCGACACATAACGTCTTTATATTCCGAAACATTTCTTTGGAGGTAAAACGATTTCTCTGCAGCTAAAAGAGCCGTCGTTACTTCTGAGCACACGGCATCTGTTGAATAGAAATTCAATCAAGTTTCACTGAAGCATTAAACAAGAAATACATTTCTGCGAAGCATCAGAACCTGTAACCGTATTATTACTATTTCTATTATTATTATAATGTAATGGGAGCAGGCCTGTTCTATTTTCACCACCTACATTCTTGATTAAATTGTTCCAGCCCGTATCTAGATTAGTCAGGGCACTCCGGATGACAGCAATTTGTTATTTGGTATATACCAGAACAAATAAGGCAAAGCGATGTTAAGGGTCAACATGTCGCACTTGACATGGCATGATAAAGTTCGACTACCTGGATAAGGTTCTGTTTTCAAATATGTGAACACGAGACCAGTTTAGCTGGATTTCCATTCGTTGTCTGCCTCACACGGGCCTTTAGATCAAATTCATTCCAGATTGAGCTGAACGTCAAAAGTGACAGAGGCTAACATGTTGGTGTCAGTCATATGTGCTTGAAAACATTTACAATCGATAAAAAAAGTTATGTGTACCGGTATAGTATGGAATTACAAGCGTCTAGTCCGTCATTCATAATCCAGCCGTCGTCCATTAGAGAATATCCGCGTCCATAATCCAAAGACCTATTTCATTTTCCATATAACAGTATTAGCACCAAATTCAAAAAGACACTCATAGTATACATAAAAATAGGCTTGTTTCCTGCAAGAGAGAAGCGGTCAACAGTTTTCAATGATGCCGGCAAGACATCATGATGTTCCAAAAATATCAAATCCGTATCGCTGATCAGTATTCTTAATCCATAATATTCGTTTTAGAGTCGTTATCCAAAAAAGATGTATCTCAGTCACGCTTTGATTGTGACTGTTCATATGAGCACCATGAGGATATTGAAGTACATGTGTTCATACGGCATGACATGACATGGGCTTGGTTAGGGTACGTTACGTTAGGCTGGGGTGCCAACAACTTTTGATACACTTGGGGGTAATGGAATATGTAAAAGAGAAAAGATGACCGCTTTTCTGGTGTCATATTCGATGAAACTTTTATGGTCCACTTTTTGGTCAGAATTGTTTTGAGTACGAATAAGGTATTTTGAGTGCGAATAAGGTATTTTTATTCGAAAGTTGGGGGGGAGGGGATGGGAGGGGTATGGGACTTTAGTACGGTGTTTCATACTCCATGATTAACTGGTTTTAACCTGGGAACAATTGGAGTTTTTCTTCGAAAGTGTTTTTCGAAGAAAAATTGTAGTAAGATAATCGGCTTTCAATCTTTCAAATCATAGGTCAAGTCACATCGTAGGCCAAACTTATTACTTATTACGTCGATATGTTGTGGCCCATTGCGATATTAAGGGTTGACGTATCAGCTGTTACAGGATTGTTTCTATGATTGCAAGAGCGAAGCATCAGGAATCAGTTCATTTTCTGGGTATACGGCTCCTCTCGAATACGGATCATGGTCTTCTTTCTTCAAGGTCAATGGAGATGATATTCTTTAGAAAACTCCCAATTCTGGTTGCAAGTTGTTCACGCTAAATACGTGTATAATCAAATTCTGAACGAGGCGAAAGTGGAAATTGTCAAAATGGATATAACAGATAGTGAGTAAACGGATACATTAAAAATAATGGTCTTGTGGGCAAAAGAAAAGTCTTCAAAAGTGTTGCTTTTCTTTCGATAAAAGTGGGCAAAAAATTTTTTTTTCGCATCTGATGATTAAATATTAATAACCATTGTATTGCGAAAACGTCATCAATGCGAAATAGTGGAATCTGACAAGGATATTGCGTGGTACATGTAAGTCTTGTAATAACAAAAATATTTCAGGATCTGGGGGAGGTGGATTCAAGGAATCCTTTAATGTAAAACCATTGGGCTGAGAATAAAAATGGTTTCAAATTTCCAAATAATTCGGTAGTATTTCACAAAATCTGTTTAATAATGTCCAGGATTGTTCTGTAGTTACTGTAGGAAAATTAGTACGTCGAACAGGGTAATGACAAGAAATACCTTTGTGTAGCAAGTAGAAAGCGTCAGATCCGACATTCAATAATCAACGGTCGTCCATGAAAGAATTTCCGCAAAATAATTAATAGACGTATTTCGTATGACAGAACCAATCCCAAATGTGTATAAAATGAAAAAAAAAAAAATGAAAACACAAGATGGTTTGCTACAAGAGAGAATCGATCTAACTTTCCATAAAAAAAATCAAACTGCAAAAACTTTGGTGTCCCCAATCCATCCATAGGCTGACAGGAAATCGAAGCCTAGCAACAGGTCGTCAACCAAGGGTGCCATCACTATATTTCCAGTACAGTGAAAATCGGAGATGGACAATGGGACCTGCCGAACTAGCATTCCCATACTGGTCATTCCTCGAAATGCACCAGTTAACAGAATAGGCGAAGACGACAACCTAGCAAATAAATGTTCACTCATGACGGTGACTTGGGCGACCGTGTCTACCACAGCAGTTACCGGCACAGACTCAACCTTAACTGGGATGGACATCGCTCACTCCTGGGAACGAGACAGAGTAACATCTCTGACTGCTGCAGTACGTTCAAGAACACCTGCCTCTTCCCCCGTGGACGACCCCACACCGTCATTTGCAGTTGCTAATTCAGCCCACCCATCTAAACCATGTCTAGCAGGGAAAAAAGGCTTATGTGGCCGGGTTTTCGGCA
The DNA here is from genome assembly GCA_036873755.1 of Hanleya hanleyi. NCBI lineage: Eukaryota > Metazoa > Mollusca > Polyplacophora > Lepidopleurida > Hanleyidae > Hanleya > Hanleya hanleyi. The sequence goes on from JAVTVY010038757.1 coordinate 2,958, forward strand.
CGAGTAACAGAGTCGTGGTGGACGCAAGGGTCGTGATGACCGGCGGCGAGGGGACCTCTTATTTAAAGTGCCCTCCGAGCCCTGATCTTCCACCCGCAATCGCTGCCTAACTACACGCGGAGGTTCCCTACTATTATAATGGCATTCCATTGCTTTGAGGAGCATATCAAACGAGATTTTGACTGCCTCCGATTGATAGCTGTAAAACACCATGGCATCGCCATGATTACAACCATTTAATTTTTTAAGACACTGGTCTTTGTTCCACTTTCTACTTTCAGCCTCCAAATCAAACTTAACCCTAAATGGAACCCATTCCCCTCTGGTTCCTGAAAACACTAAAGTCTTGGGAAGCCGGGGGCTCTGGCTACGGTAGCGTTCTCGGGATATATGTCGTTCGGTTGATCTCGATCTGGACGAGCATCCGCTACATTTACTAGGAGAGGCCTCAACCTCCCCCTCGGTATCAGTAGCGGACACATCGGCCAGATTCCCATTATCTATATCCCCTTGGAGATATTGTCCCCCTACCATAGCATTGTCTAAAAACAATCCATTCCTATTACTGGCCATTGGAAGATCGGAGCTGAAGGGTGACCACTGGGCGGTAACTGATGGAATACATTATATACATCCCTAGTGTCAGATGGAAACGCCAGACCAGCGTCCAGTCCTGTTGTTCTATTGATATCTAGTGGACAGGGGGTCGAGGAGTGCAGCTGATGCATTCATTTGATCATGGAATTCATTCTGTTGAACGGGGGCTGCATTCAATTGATTTGGAGTCTCTCCCCCACCCTTGACCAATTGTTCAGGTCTATTATTCACAACAACATGAGTTGGGTCTGCCTGACCAGCGTCCCCCGTTGTCTGTTCAGGCGTCGCATGTGATGAAATCTCTGACCCTTCCCTGCTTGGAGCACTAAGCAATGCAACAACAGTCCTCATATCTAAACCCACTTGCTCCATCTTACCATCAACTTGCTCCACCTTACCATCAGCTTGCTTCACCTTACAACCAACTTGACATATTTGTTGACCTAATTGTTGGCCTTGTATCACTATTTTCTCATCCAACTGGCCTAACTGAAGCTCGTATGCCTTGACATCATCATGCAACTGGCCCATTTCTACATCCAATGCATCCATTTGAGCAGTTATTTCAACTTTACATGATCCAATGATTTCTACTAAACGACGGTCAACTAAAGCATTACTGTATTCCGGACTTCCCGACAAGTCTAAAGCTATAACCTTCTCCGCTAGCACTATATCGGCTATATGCCCGGCACCAAACTGAGTCGCCTGCATAAAATGCTTAAAACTAACCAACTTGCTCTCTTCCTGCAAGGCTACCACACGTGCACTTCGACTACTCCCCACCCCTTTCAATTTTTGCAGTGCTTCCTCTGTAGCCACTGACACATCAATGGGCCCCAAATCTGCCATGTTTTAGTGGAATGATATACGGTATTTGAAAACAAGTCAAAAGAATAAGCAGTACCAAATCAAAATCTAATCAAATAACTTCAAATATATCAAAGACTTTCAGTGAGTTTCCTCTCCAGAAACTCACTGAAACAAATGAAAGACAGCCCACATTGGTATGTCCACAACAAACCACAAATTTGACACCAAAAATAAATAGCAGTGTCAACTCCTCACACTCAAGCAGAAGAAGACCGTGTATCTCGGTATGTCCCCTAGAAAACACCAAATTGGACACGAAAAATGAAACGCAGTGTCAACTACTCACATTCAGTGAATGAAGAAAAAAAAATATTTAAACATGTGCAACGCGTTCTAGTTTGCCTAATCAGTCATATCCATTAGCGAAAAAGAAAAAGAACAAGACATATCTCTAGAACAAGTGCAACACGTGTTATCACACAGTCAACACGTTGTTGCAACTTCTCTGTTAATCTTGCACTATTTCAATTTACGACTAATCATGAATAAGGCACTAAGAAACCCAGGGTGGGTCTGGGGGAGAAAAAAAAAATCAATTATCAATTGTGCCCGGAAAACAAAGTCAGGCCACCTGTGTTCAACATAAATAAATCTTAAATTAACACAGTTTCCCGTGCCTGGAGGAATACAACACAGAATACAAACTAGATTTTAAACTCGACCACATCGAGGAGTTAATAACTCCGAGTTGAAATACAAACAGGAAATAGCCTGTCTCGAGATGGTAAACTGCATCAAAATTTTAACTCACTCGCTCAACATCATGAACAATCTTCAGTCTATCATTCAGACCCCTCAAGGATGAACATAGGCAAGTTCCCATTCAATTAAATTTCAAACAATAGCATAATTTCCTGAACTGATCCAAGAGAATGGAGAAAACAGACAGGATATACAAATCATTAACTCAATTCAAAAGGATTGAAGGAAGTCTGATTACTATTATCGCAGTGACAACACCATGGTGTCGCCATGAATGTGGCTCGCATGACTGATGATGCCCCAATCTATCAACTGAGCAATCAAAATCATGTATTGGACAAACAAAATGTAGGCAATATATATCTGTATTATTCCAGAAAATCTACACAATGAGCGATTTTTTTAGCCGACCAGTTGACAGCCGACAAATTTGAATATCACGAACACCATGACATAAATGGAACTACACAAATCAGGGACAACCGTTCAAAAAAAATATATCTATATATCTGGAAACACAAAGAAAACAACGGGTTTCCCTTTGATCAGGATGGGGAAAACGTTAGCAGAAGACAAATTACAAGCGTCTAGTCCGTCATTCATAATCCAGCCGTCGTCCATTAGAGAATATCCGCGTCCATAATCCAAAGACCTATTCCATTTTCCATTTAACAGTATTAGCACCAAATTCAAAAAGACAATCATAGTATACAAAAACATAGGCTTGTTTCCTGCAAGAGAGAAGCGGTCAACAGTTTTCAATGATGCCGGCAAGACATCATGATGTTCCAAAAATATCAAATCCGTATCGCTGATCAGTATTCTTAATCCATAATATTCGTTGTAGAGCCGTCATCGAAAAAAAGATGTATCTCGGTCACGCTTTGATTGTGACTGTTCATATGAGTATCATGGGGATCTTGAAGTACATGGGTTCATACGGCCCCTAGCCCCGGGTTAAGCGGAATTAGACACAAGTTACGAAACGTAGCGCCATAGATCTTGCACGCTACGTTCGTATTTTGCTATCAGCATGCGATATGTATCGCCAAATTTGAGAAACTTTGAGTGTAGGTGCTTGGAGGAATAGCCCTGTTTTTTAAGTTTCTGCACCAATGTTTTGTGACGTTGATTAAAATCGTCATATTTAACACGGGATCTAGCAAATGCTAGTAAGCGAGATATGTATACGCCATATGCAGGTCCCACTGGAATATTACTGTCCAGAAAGGGATAGTCACATTGACACGCGAACAATCTGAGCGTTGAATATTAACGCACAATTGTATTCCAGCTACAAATTTCTCATAAAGGTCGGCAAAATCTTCAATCTCAATCCAGAGACCCACAGGTACTAACACATAGTATCAGTCTCAGAAACAATACAATTCAATCATACAGAAGCGCATACACAACATCACACAGCAACAACTGGAGTGACAATGGAAAAAAACCTCCATAAAAATTTGAATCTCCCCGATATACAAGCTCTATATGATAACCCAGTAAAAATATTTGAAAATTGTATAACCCTGCCAGGCTCAAATCGCATTCAAAACCACTGAGTCAATTTATCCGGTTTTTACCAGTCTATTGGCCACGAACGGCCAAAACGTCACTACTAATAACACTTCGCGTTTATCACAGGACAATAATGCTGTATACACGACGACACCAAATGCAATAAATGAATAGCGTAAATACACCATTCCCAAGAAATGTCGACTAGTTCAACTGGCTAAATACCAGGAATATATTTAATAGTACGGACCGAAATGAACACAACGAGTCCCTCAAAAAGGCGAAACGATTAATTGTCACATTACACAGATCTATATATTGTTGTCGACAGTGCCAAATTATACTGCCTTGGCCTTCCTAATAACACAGCGCGCCTATCACAGGGTAATAATACTGGTACTGTATAAACAGCGACACCAAGTTTATTGAATGCATACGGCCGATACGCTATTTACAATTACACACTGGCTCTATTGTGCAACACGAGGGATTCCTTTTCTGGAATCACCCGGTTGACAATGGACTTTGCATGTGCTCAGGTGTTCTTTCAGAAGAACACCTCACCCGATGGCAGATAAACCGGGTTGATCCTTTACAACAGCACCCCACTTCGCACTACATAATTGTAATCAATACATCCCTTTAAAGCACACTTTAAAGCCTGTACCATCTTCAAGAGAAATACACTGTACATTAGCTAATGTTGTGATAACGTATATATACCACATAAGATTACTAAGCTATGAGGGACTCGTGTTCCTCTATGATAGTATGCTTGTGAAACGTTTATATACATGGCAGATAAACAGATCACTTTAGTGATGGGATGAGTGATTTGCATATTACGAGTTGAGAGTTTGAACGGGGTTGTCTCCCATCCCATAGGCATGGCTGATCGAGGTGGAATCACACCAGGTCGGAAACGACTAATCTGTCGATCTTCAACCATAAACAGTTCGAGTTACTGTCATATGCACAATGTCCTGCATGTAAGACCAAGCGCATCAGGCAGAATCAGCGAGCGTGATTCAGAGTTCATCATTTACAATGTTAACTTCATGTCTTCTTAAATGACACATTATCGTGACATCATCGTCACGACAACATGTACTGCTTTGACAGTTAAACTAGTATCACACTTGCGGCAGTGCATTCTACACAGAGGTCGCGAAGCCCACGATACAGCCCAACAACACTAAGATTAAAACTGCCTCAATTTATCGTACCCTTCTGGCTACGAACTTTAACAGGAAATACCATTTACTGCAAACATTAAATGATAAATCCAAAAAGAGCTATTTATACATCTATGTCAACAGTATTGATTTATCGTAAACTTATGATAATAGTATAATCATAACAAAACTGTCTCTTCTTTCCAATATTTTGTTCAAAATGATATCGTCAACATTTATTCTGGTTATCTTCACAGCCGTGCTCTTCAATTTGGAACACCTTCACACATGCAAAGTCCATTGTCAATCGGGTGATTGTAGAAAAATGAATCCCTCGTGTTGAACAATACAGTCATTGTGTAAGTCAGTTACCACCCTCGACCTCGGGATTCAAGCTGTATAAACACTCGCGTCCGTGCAATTGCGCACCTCGGTCGCTTCGCGACCTCGGTGTGCAATTGCACGGACGCGAGTGTTCATACAGCTTGAATCCCGAGGTCGAGGGTGGTAACTATTACGAAAAGTTAGCGAGCTCAGCCGGCTTTTTAACAGAAAAAAATATTTGATAGCCTGGGCTCACAGTGACTTGAGTAGCAGGCGGGTGTCTTCGTCGATGTTGTTGTGATTATATATATATATTTTGCAAGAATATATTTATTTCCCACGTTTTCTTATACCATAATGACAGTAGATGTCATAAAAATACTTTATATACGCCCTAAATCGATCTAAATACCCCTCCTCTATTAGATTTCCATCTCTAATAACAAGTGTGGTAACTTCTATGTTAAAGAATTCGCCACGAATCCCGGTACACGGTCCCCGGTAATACATTCTCCACGATATGGCTGTTTTCCAGTAACTGATAAAAGAATTCCGAGGACTTTTGCAATCGAGGCCGAAAAGCTTCGAATGCAGGAGAACTTACCTCATGGAATTATCCACGCCCGTTGAGTTTTCACCATAGTTCACGTCTGCTCATCCATTTACTTTTGGTTGTCTGCAGACACCCGAATTATCCGTGTACCGGGATTCGTGGCGAAAGTCGGTATACGGCTTCAACATAGAAGTTACCACACTTGTTACAAGAGATGGAGATCTAGTAGAGGAGGGGTATGTAGATCGATTTAGGGCGTATAAAAAGTATTTTTATGACATCTACTGTCATTGTGGTGTATGAAAAGGTGGGAAATAAATATATTCTTGCAAACAGTATATATATAATCCCAGCAACAACATCGACGAAGACACCCCCTGCTACTCAAGTCACTGTGCCTGGGCTGAACTGAAAACACGACTAGTTTCATAACGAAAGAGGGGGAAACGCCTAACTGACCTCTATATCAGATAGACCGGTGTGGTCATATTGTCAAATTTCACTATCGCGTAGCTAGCCTATCAGCCGAGGCAAAGAAAAACCTGTTTAATACAATCGACAGCCTGCCAGCCGTGAAAGTATTTATATAGAATTATCTATTAGAATAGCCCAATGGCCGGATGACCTTCTCCCGGTAAAACAATTCGGCCTACAATCTACTCGTGAATAGCCGGCCAATACAACAGGGATTGGGAGTTCGCGAACAAAAGAAAAATGGCCGCCTTCTATACCGCGCTTGTTTACCGGGAATTTTTCACAGTCTGGTTCAAAGGCGTAAATTGATTCTCAGCCGTATCAAAATTATTTTATATCTGACACCAGATGTCGTAGAGATGTGTGCCTCGCCTAGCAACACCCAGAACAATATAGAGCTAAAACATCCCCCATTAAAATTCTCCCTCCATTCCAACCCGAATTCCTAATATACGTCTCGTTCGTTCAAAGTCCCATCCCAATCTGGCAATCTCAGAGCGTGCAACGGTTTGAGTGGGTTCGGAGGAATTAGCCCGGATGATGCAATCTCCTCGCATATCAGGGATCAACAGCTCCGAGCATAAAGCTACCTCTGCAACAACACTATATGAAATGAATGAATTTCCCAGCCGTTTGCACTGTGTGTATCCCAATCACACTTTGATTGTGTTTGTCTTAGTGAAACTCGTGATATTTAAACAGCCCAAGGTTGAACGGGATTGGACAAAATTTAGGAAATCTAGCGCCAGAGAGCTTGCCCGCAACGATCGTTTTTTGCCGCCAGCGTATGATATTTATCACAAAATTTGAGAAATAATAATAATAATAATCAAAGAAACTTTGAGCTTTTTTAACAATATTATTTGACGTTGATCGACGTGACAGTTGTTATATTATTCCATACATGTTTTTTGGCCAGTTCCACGTTTAATGTGAATGCGAATGGTCCGACCTACACACGTACGGGTGTCGGAACAGTTATCGGACAGGTCAGTTATCGGACACGCATCTCGTGCGTACGTGTTGTGCTCGTGATGACAAGGCAATAATATGTCAGAACAAAGGGGAGATCATTTCTAATTGCTATGCAAAATCTAGAGTTATAGGTAGCCACCAAAGTCGAAAAATGTAAATCATTTTTGTTTCCATCAAAATTCGAAATTTCTCGAGTTGTGGCGGGGGTGCGAAATTCGATCTATCACCGTATAGAAATTGAACAATGATCATATCATCTTAAACCGCAGAACTCCAACTAACGATTGTCATGCACAAAACTTGAAAAAACATTGTACTGAGCTGAAAAGTCGAGTTAAAGATAGCTCTCGCACGTGCAGAAAGAAGGGAGTGACGTCATCGATGGAATTCACAATAGAAGAAAACTGACGAGCCCAGCAATCATCGTGTCAGTTTTCATGTCATTTCGAGTAGCACTTTTTACATATTGCAAATAAACCTTCGAAAACGCAGGATAATAGGTCGCCACCCGTAGCTGTTGCCACAAAATGCACAAATCCTGCAAATATAGGAATGCACAAGCTGAAGTATTGGACACAGCTGCTTCGCAAATCATGACTAGATGCTCACCGTACTGACATATATAAGGCCTTGGCAAAACCCAAGCGTGACAAGGGTTGATATCCCAGCCAAGTTGATTAGGACCCCCATAATGCACCTCACCACAGTCCCTCATGCGATGGAGCATTCTTTCGATCCAGGTGGATGCTAAATTAGACAAATCCCTGCTGCGATATATCACCGGCGTACCTGCAATTCAAGCAAACAACTATTTCCAATCCAATTGAATTTGAAGTTCTGATTGTTGGTAATGAATTGTAAATGTCATGCAGAATATGTAGCACAAGTGCAGGTCACGCTGGGTGTAGTTTCAGTCTAAAAGCAATCCATTTTTGATAATTTACCAACTCTCTTCGCAAGTTTGGCCCTTTTCAGCTATCGAAACTTTACACACTTAAGTGTACACTGCAACTACACTGCATCAGCTGGAGGAGTAGTCTGCAGTGTAGCTGGAGGAGTGTCCCAATTATCTAACTGAGGTTTCAGTGTAGGCTGCATTGTAGCCTGCAGTGTAATCTGAGGAGTACTCCTCTGCTGCAGTGTACTCCTCTGGTGCAGTGTAGACTGCAGTGTAGGGGGCAGTGTACTCCTCTGGCTACACTGCAGGCTACACTGCATCAGACGATTGTCCCAATTATTCAGATAAGTCCTGCAGTGTAGTCAGAGGAGTACCCCTCCAGTAAACTATGCAGTGTATGCAGCAGAGTAGGCAGAGGAGTACCCAGTTACAATTATCATGGTGATCAAGATATAATAATCATGTCTTTCAAAGAATTAGTTAATTGAATATGACCAGCAATTAAATACTTGGTGAATACAATCAAAATGTTAGGCTATTAATAGGCTACTAAAAATATCTTGCATTTATTTGGTAGTCATGTACAACAACTCATTGCTACTTTACTAGGCTCACATGGAAATTGTATGAACATCAAGAACAAATTCACTAATGAACAGCTTACATGAACACACAATCCATTCGATATACCCACCTTCTACTTTATCTCCCATAATCAAAGTTCCACGTCATACAAAAGGAGATCTAATCGCCCGCCTTTTTCAAAATCAGTTAGTTGCTGATGTTTAAATCTACCATTCTGCTTCAGACAGTTCTGTAATGGGTGTAATTCACGCAAGGGCAACTAGCTCAAGGTTTGCAGTGAACCCAGAGGAGTAGGCGGGCAGGTGGTAAAGTCTCCGCAGTGTAGGGAGGAGTAGGGGATGTCGGGCTGTGTCCCAGCAGTGTAGTGAGGAGTAGGGGGCTTAGAAAACAAAGTCTGTGCAGTGTAGTGAGGAGTGGGAGGCTTCATAACACAGAGTGTGTGCGGTGTAGCGAGGAGTACTCCTCTGCATTCGCATATTTGAGGAGTACTCCTCTATGTACACCTCTAGGTACACTGCTTGTGAGGAGTAGTCCTCAGTTTGCTAAGGGATCGGCCATAATAAAGTTTAATACCCAATTGTTTTTACATTCGTTTTGGCTTAGCACGTATTCAAGTCTATGAATACACTAGGAAAATGTGTTTGGTTCATTTTTTGTGTTAAACAAGCCACAAATCATGTCAATGAACCCCACGTCGGCTCATTTGTGAATCGTTTGTCACAATAATTTTCAAAGGCACGCTGAACCAAAGCAATTTATTCAGGGTACGTGTTTGGATTATGTACGCGGATATTCTTTAATGGACGACAGATGAATTATGAATGACGCACTAAACGCTTGTAATAATTACTTGTGTGTTCTGTGGTAAATACAGAGTAATCGTTTATCTCTAATTATCGCTGATTCTGTGTTATAAACATATATACGCAATGCCTTGGCTGCACAATTTAGGACGCAGGTGTATTTCACACGGTCAACAGTATATTCCCTTGGGTATTAAAGAAGAACTAACATTACAGTGACGAAACCGTTCACGATTATCATAGATCTTCAAAGAAATTGCCCATTTGTCAAATTTTCAAGATATTTCCAGGTGAGAGGGAATTTCCTCATCGGGAACAAACCGTTGGATCCCGATTGCTTGGTTCAAAGGTTCAACCTCGGTAATCGTTTTTTAATCCTATCTGGGCGATATGGAATGTACCGCAGCCTGGGGGTGGGAAAGTGCCCCCTATATATTTTCGCTACCGGTACGACTAGAGGGCTGAATCTTACCACACTATATCTTTGGGCTCTACAAGAAAACGTTAAAAAAATTCCAAGGTGGCCGCCATCATAACGGCACAGTGAAGTCATTTTCAAAAGAAGTATTTTGACAATTTTTCGGTCGTGATTTTCGATATTTTTTTCGCAAAAACTGCAGAATCAATTAGTAAATTCTAATATGATATGAAATAAATAAGTTTCACCCACTTTTCCATTTAGAAAAGCTACAATTTTGAAGAAATCTGACGAATACATCACCTATCTGGTACCTCACATGAAAGCCATTTAGAATTTATCCATGGTCTGCAGCTCATGGGGTCATGCTAATAGGCTAAAATTGACTCCAATATGATAATCTGCAAAGTACCGGAGTTTCAGCTTTGATTTTTTGTCGTTCCGGAGGTAGGAGCAAAAAATTCATCGCCCCCCCCCGCCCAGGTAATGTTAAGTAACGAAAAGTAGCTGACACAAACATCGATATCGGGGTTCGATGTTCAACATTGGACTGACCGCGCTCTACAAGAAGGCATATTCTAACCGCTATGTTACGTATTTTAGATAAGCAAGGTAGCATGTATATATGGGATATATTCCTATAGGTTTATACAACAACCATGCATATAATAGCATAACCTGCGCGATATCACCACCCACCCCACGCCTTCAAGTTGGAGGTTATAATAACTCGAGAAATATGTTTTTATTCCCGTTATTAACACATAATATATTATTTAAGCAAATCCGAGCCTGTGAACTGCTATGGTAAACTAATTCGCTCAAGAGCATTATATATTCTCCTTTTCGAATATAAATTGCATAAATGTAAAACGAAATATAATTGAAGGGATACAACAGTTGAAATATTTATGCAATCTGCTGAGCTGAAAGTCATTTAAGGTTTAAATTCAATTCTTCCACTTTATTACTCTTTTGAAATTCTTGACATAAGCTCCACCAGTCACTTGTTACATTTATATGATCGTAGATTTGATCAACAGATTGATGTGTTTTGTTGGTTGCCTAGCCACGTTGGCATCAAAGGAAATACTGAAGCTGATGAAACGGCTACGGCAGCCCTATATAATGCGGTTGGTTCTGCTAGATTCCTATATAGCGATTTCAGACCTTCTTTCTGTGCTTATGTGAGAAAGTTGTTTCAATTTTTATGGCATGCTGTGATAATAACAAACTCCAAGAGTTAAACAAATATTTAAGATGTACTCATCTCAGCAGCCGGAAACGTTCGATCAAGCCAAGACTAGACGATGTAGAATCGGCCATACATGATTAAGTCATGAACATTCATTAAAAAAAAAGATCCACCCCAAGGTGTATTCCATGCCAAGAACATCGCAAAGTGAAACATAGTCTGATCTACTGTATGAATTTTAAGAGATTCTTCTTATCAATCAGTTACTTTAGAGGATCTTTTTAGTCGGGCAAAAGAAGACTATATTTTAGGTTATTTTAGGGAAATCGGTTTGTTGTATAAATTTAATATATTTATCTCTTCTTGGTGTGTTGAGTGGATTACTTCTGGATTGCTGGGTTATTAACTTGATTTTGTTGGAATACTTAGAATTTTTTTGATCGTCGCTATATGGCAGAAATATTGTTGAACGCCACGTTAAACCTCAATTCTCTCTCTCTCTCTCTCTCTCTCTCTCTCTATTCCATTTCCATGCACCACTAAATTGATTGTTCAGTGAGGACTATCATATTAATACTTGCTCTGGTTGTAATGTAAATTTGGTATTCCCGCCGCCAGTGACTTTAAAAGGAACATATGTACATATATGTTCCTTTTAATTTCAGTTTAGTTTGAGGTCACTTTACCCAACCTTGTATGCAGCTTGTTAGAGTTTCGTGGCTTACTTCCTCTGTTCGTAATGTAAATTTGGTAGTCCCTCCGCCAGTGTGCATTGTATATATGTCCTTTTAATTTCAGTTTAGCTTGAAGTCATTTTACCCAACCTCATATCTAGCTTGTTGAGGTTTCGTGGCTTTTCGACACAAAATATATTATATGCCAATTTAATCGAAATCATGGCCGGCCGGACAAACAAACAGGCCGACCGGACAAACAAACAAACAGTCCGACCGAACATACAGGCCGACCGGGCAAATAAACAGGCAGACCGAACATACAGGCCGACCGGACAAACAAACAGACCGACCGAACATACAGGCCGACCAGGCAAACAAACAGGCAGATCGAACATACAGGCCGACCGGACAAACGAACAAACCGACCGAACATACAGGCTGACCGGGCAAACAAACAGGCAGACCGGACAAACAAACAGGCCGACCGGACAAACAAACAGGCCGATCGAACAAACAAACAGGCCGAATGGACGAACAAACAGCGGCGGTCCCTAAATTCATAGTGAGATAATACGAGTTTGCGATGGAACATTATACCGATAAACGCTTGTCCAGCGGAAATAGAGGGATACAGGGCATTTTACTGTTAAAAAATACCTTTCCCACACCCAATCTTTCCACAATCTAGGTAAACCAAGATGGTAATAACTTCGTGCGAATTGTTCGCCGATATTCTATGAGATCCCATAATGAGCCAATCACGATAGTTTCTACCTGTTCCCTCCGACAATGATTGACGTTTAATTTACGGAGATTAACATCAGTAATAGTAAGACTGGAAATTCAGTAGTAAAAATGATATTCCCAAATGATGGTC
>JAVTVY010038758.1:0-16852 GCA_036873755.1 Hanleya hanleyi
ACGGCGGAAGCCTAATTTGAAAGTCTAGTTAGAACCGCCGTTATACTGGCTATATAAAGCGATATATTTGCATTGATGATAATCCGATGCAACGAAGCGTTTTCTAGAAACGCGTTTCCCATTACACTCAACAGCCCTGCTTCTATTTTATCAACAGATGTGCACGACGAAAGTATACTATGCGTTCCTACGGCATGATAGATGGTTGGGGTTCCACCATATATTATTCGACATGTTCGATCCGGTAGTTTTGTGTACAATGACAACACCGTTATCATCCAAATTGTAGTTGCTTTCACACTATTTCAGTTACCAGTATGTTATAGTTTCATGATCGACACTCGACAATGTATGCCAAATATTGGCAAGATATTGTGCTCGAGGAGGCAAATCCCCCGAGAGTGCAAAATCGTGCCAATATTTGGCATACATTGTCGAGTGTCGATCATGAAACTGTTTGATCCAATGATAATCCGAGCAAGAGGGTGGAGCTCCGCCTCCTTTGACCTAATCCGCGAGAACGAGGTCAGCTGTGGTGTATTTCAAATACACCATATGCGGTATTTCAAATACACCACGGGTGAGATGTGTAGTGATTATATTATAAGGGAACGATCAAAGAAAATAAGAGTCATTGGATAAATTGCAAATATCTCCCACCTATATCTTGAGCCACAGCTCACAACGGTGAGAAAATAACAAAAACTTCATCTGACTACAGTAGAACTCACCTACTCCCATATTGCTTAATGAAAGATTCTGCATAATTCAATGGGTTGTGAGATGATAAATCCATCATTTGCTACTTGCCTAAGCCTGGTTAAAGGGGCAAACTGGATAAATGCACACAATATTCCTGGATTTAGGGTATGTAATTATGAGGTTTTCATTATATATTGTACACGAAACTATCATGTTGACCACAAGTGATTCTTGTGTGCCAGTATTTCTGTATCTCAGGCGTAACATTAATATAATTGTTCATATGAACACTGTAATGACTTGAACACCCGGCCCCTAGCACCGGCCCTAGCACCGGCCCCTAGCACCGGCCCTAGCACCGGCCCCTAGCACCGGCCCTAGCACCGGCCCCTAGCACCGGCCCTAGCACCGGCCCCTAGCACCGGCCCCTAGCACCGGCCTAACGGAATCAGATAAGTAAATAAATAGCTGTGATGATATAATCATGATAGACGCCCTACGAGTCCATCGAATGGTGATCTTGCAATAATCAGAGCATACCTGAGATACAACACATATCACGAATCGTTAGATTCTTGGTATGTGCTTTAGAATAGGTTAACCAGGAGACTATACTGTGAAGTCATGTGGCTCTGTCAGTATGTCGACACCTCTTCCCACTTCCCTTATATGTGTTGTAATTTTTACCTGTATATGGCGAGATTCTGCTGGTGGACGTTTCGCCCCCGAGGCCCGCCCCCTGTACAGACCTTTTGGGCATTGTGGAAAGTTGATGCTGGGTAGACATCGGGACTTACAGACTAGTCTTCTGTGTTAAATGCCGTCATTTTCATCTGGCGACGATACAGCTCACCAATCCACAGTGTACGAGTTATCACAGCGACACAGCTCACCAATTACCAATATACATGTTGTCAGTGCATTTCCATCATAGCTCTCAGATTTGTATCTAATACCGCTTATGCCGGTGCTAGGGACCGTGTGGTCATGTCATCCAAGTTGCCACATCAACAGGTACAATAAAAGCGTACCTGAGATACAACACATATCACGAATCGTTAGATTCTGGTATGTGCTTTAGAATAGGTTAACCGGAAGACTATGCTGTGAAGTCATGTGGCTACGCCAGTATGTCGGCACCTCTTCCCACTTCCCTTATATGTGTTGTAATTCGACCCCGGCGCCACATGTTCACGAATAATGTGGGGTGTAATTTTTATATTGTTATCACATGATGCACCATACTTTTGGCCAATAAATAGAGCCGATGTTTTTAGGTCTGTACTTGCATATCCTAAACAAAGCCGCCTGGGCGATCCAGATCACCGCTCACCAGGAATCCAGTCCAAACTGAGGAGGACAATTTTACCAAAGATCCTGACGAACCGCCCACTGAGGTGTTACCGATACAGGAGGCTGTGAGTGCGATGCACCAACGCCACTGGCCTACCATCCGGCACTGCTTTTACCGCCATCGCCATGTATTGGACCTGTTCAATGTCCGGTTAGATGATAACACCAGCCTACCCGACTATGCCCATATCATTTTTGAGGACCAAGTCACTGCCTTCAAGTTAAATCTTATCTTCGGCTAAATATCACAGCATAAGGAGGCGGACCAGCTCCGGTACTTTTCCTCAGTCAAAATATCCGCGAGTACAACCACCCCTTCACCATTACGGATCAAACGTCCCTGGACAAGGCACTGGCCCAACTGGAGACCTTGGATGCCTTGAAATGGGCCCGACAACAACGCTCCAACACCATGTGACTGATGGAGATGACGACGAACGTTACCTTTTACGTGACTACAATGGTCGACCACACGATTCTTTGATCTGATTAAAATGTCGGAGAGCCATGTCGGAAAAACTGTCTTTCACGGACTGTCATTTCTTGTGTCATTCACGTACTGACCATAGCGGAGCACATAACACGTGCGTTTCTCAGTTTGATTCCCGAGGTCTTCCTGTACGTCTATGCGGATAAAGTTATCATGGAGGAGGGAGACATCTGTGATGCGGACCCTACACAACCACATTCGTCTGTTCCGTGAGGGTTGGACCAAATTCAAACGGGTGTCTGGTGAACTGGACATCCACCTCATCCACTTGTGTCACGATGTGTACGTCCGACGCGACCCTTCTTTGCTCAATTGGCTCGGCTAGATGGGGATACAGTGCATTTTACCCTCCACCCTGTTCTATGGTCCGCGTTGCAAATGTGTATCAGGTGCTTACAGAAGAAGAGCAGTCATCAGACGAGTTGGACTGGCCACGTGCCATGGACAATGTGCTGGCAGAAGAGAAAGAAAGAAACCAGACAGAAACCCCGACCGCGGCCCAAGATATACCCGTTATTAATAAACGATGGAGCCTGCGTTCTTTATCATTTGTCATCATGGAGCGCTGAGAGGTGTTGGACACGCTGTATTATAGTCCCGACAGTCCAGCTACCTATAATACATTATCAGCGCTCTATCGAGACGCTAAACCCCATCATCGGCAGCTCAGCATCTTCTACATTGTGCGGAATCTATTGAGTAAAATCAACGAGCATCGGAACATAGAACATCAGTTAAATGTGCACTACCTGATGGTGATTAATAACTCTAGAGACATCACCCAACTGCGGAACCTGGTGAGACAGATGTACCCCGGTCTCACCTAGTTTTCGTTGAAAGCCTGTGAACATGTGAAAACCCCTCAGTACGGGTATATGCTCTTCGGCCTGTACGTGCAAAAAGGCTAAACATATTATGTAAACACAT
Source organism: Hanleya hanleyi (assembly GCA_036873755.1). NCBI lineage: Eukaryota > Metazoa > Mollusca > Polyplacophora > Lepidopleurida > Hanleyidae > Hanleya > Hanleya hanleyi. The sequence continues at coordinate 3,473 of JAVTVY010038758.1, forward strand.
CCACAGTGTCCCCCCGCTCGGGTGTGCGTGTGTTTGATGATGGGGATAACAAACTAATTAATAGAACAAACCATCATGGTTGACTGTGTCCCTGGAGTGATAAGATGTTCAGGAAGTAGCCCGCAAAAGATAAAAGGGCAGGGTTGCGTGTTCCAGCGTTAGTTGTGCAGGATGTCCGCTCGAGTACGAAAGCACGCTCCGACGCTCCGTGTATTGAAGAATACCCCACCCGAGTTGGTTCGGAACTTTGTACGCGGCGCAGACCCTGGCTGTGTACGCTGTCTGTGCATAACGTCGGTATAACGTCTTGAAAGGGAAGGTACCACTGACTCCGGATCAGAAGGCTAGGTTGACCAAGACTAAGGAAGGTCTCCGGACCCTGGTACCGCCAGCCCAGAAGGAACAGATCTTACAGAAATGCGGCTTTTTCGAATGCATCTTAGCCCCGTTGGCTTCTTCTTTGTTGGGCCCTCTATTCGATGGACTCTTCGGTCGACAATGAACCACACGAAAAAAAATGGTCCTCATCGAACCACGCCTGCTTCAAACCCTGTAGTTTCCGTATCTGATTCCACCTGCGGTGAAGACGGTGAACACACTCGTTCAAGAGATGCAAAAGATTCGACAACGACCCGAGTTGGGCGACAGTGAGAAAGTACAACGATACAATCAGACCTTTCAACGGTACAACACGTTAATGGGACTCGTGAACCAAGCCTAGCTTCAGTCGTATAGCCAACACAGCGCGTGCAGCCAGCACCACTTGTCTCACAACCGCCATTACCAGGTGTACCACCCACAGGGTCGAAGACGAAGTCTTAAAGAGTGTACCCGCGTCGTTCAAGAAACAAGCTGGCCTGGTGTTACAGCGGGTGAAAGACAATCATAACCTGAGCTGGAATGATAACGAATTGCTGGTACAGAACCAGGTGGCCACCGGTAACAACATGACTGATGTAGTGAATGACGTGATACACGCATCCTCAAGGATCAGAGGCGTTTGCCAGAGGCTTGAAAACATGCATGGACCACAACAATTGGTGGGAAACCTCCAGGACTGGTCCTGGATGCAGCGTGACATACAATACCAATCTCCGGTACAAGCACTCCGCAAGTCACAACGACAGACTCACGACCTGGGAAGCCGATTGGGAACCGAAGTCACCGCCCAAAACACCACAACGAGTACGCTCCTTACGGAAACCTTTCACACCCTTTAAATTACAACCACTGGTCAAGACGCGTGAACAAGTCACCGCAAAGATCACGACGCCGGGAACACGCCCCAAGGTCTGGGAACACTACTAAATCCAACAACGGAAGCGAGAACGCTTAGTCGTCATGTTTTATCTCACATTACCCAATAATAACTCAACAACATCTTAGCCCATTATGTCACGCAGCCGCCGCATCCCTTACATCTCCCCGAACATTGGGAGTGTGGCCTAGTGGATATCCAGTACCCGTACACGTGGTAAACCTGCAACATGACACGAAGTGGTACGAAATCGTGTACGAAGGCAAAACCTATAACTTCACTCTTCCTGATGATCAGTACCATACACTCAAAATATTCATCCAGGTGTTGCGTAACCTCGTCAAGACCTCGAGCCCTGGAGAAATCGTTATCTTCCCGTTTGCGAATCTCATTCACATCGACTGGAATCACGAGTTCCAAATCATCCTCCAGACCAATGTGACCGTACGTTTATGTAAGATGTTGAAGAAGCTGTGTGCACTGAATACGAATAACTATATTGGGCCAGGTCGGCTACGGGAGAATACCATGCTGGATCTTCAGGCTGGTTTGTATGGGCTCTATGTCTATTCGGATGTGGTGGATGTTCACATCGTCGGCGATATCGATGCTCCCTTGCTACGCCTCTGCCCAGCGCAAGTGGACTACGGTGATCAGGTCACACAGGGCTTTAACCACGTGCTATGACATTCGAAATTGGTTGTCATACTTTATTTCCGACAAGCATGCTTTCCCAACATTGTATAATAAAGCTACCTAACGAATCCGATGCACACAGCTACATGTATATGTACTATTATAACCAACAAGCTGGGGGTGGCCTACCCGTCTTTACAGGTACAGGCATCCAACAAGAGCATGGGCTGAGAAACGTGCTCGGAAGGCTCGTCAAAAAGTTGACGCCATTGCTGACACGTGGGGTGAAAGCGGTCTGAGAACAAGCGTCCTAAGTGGGGTTCAAGCCCTGGGAGATGCGTAAGAGTAAGAGTAAGAAGCTTTATTTAGCGTCGGTATAATATACAAACAAGAAAACATTAGCCCTGAACGAGCTATTGACCGACAGACAAATGTATAATAACAATAAAAATGTAGAAGTATATAAAAATGCAATGAATTTTTTATCAAATATTTTCATTATGTAATATTTGTTTGTTTTCTTATTTAATCGTTTTTAATTATTGAATTATTATTTCAGTGTAATCAAAATTATTATATCACTGTAATCCCCCAATATTTACAATATTTGAAGAGGGCTTGGATAAATTACCATATATTTACGTGTGCTCTGAGTGAGCTACTGGTCGAATAACTAATATATAATTACAATAGATATAGTACATATATTAATGGATTGTCATTGGATTTCCATATTATTTGATTGTTTTATTTTTAATTGTTCTTAATTGGTTGCGTTCAGCGGCATCCCCGTCCGAGAAGCACTGACACGCCGAGCAAAGAAGTGGAAGGTGTCTTGATCGCCAAAGCACAACAGTAGTAGGGAGACAGTATTTCGAGCCAACTTTTCCAGGGAGGTAACTCTTGGTTCCCCTTTTTTCTGCCAGGGGGCGCTTTTGTAGGTATGACGTCACTTCCGGTCTGGGTGAATGGAGCGTGACCTGTGAACATGATAGGATATGTACTCACCTGCCTGTGGGTTTTTTCCACAATGTCGTTCACCTCCGTGTCTTTTCGTGTACGTCCGTGGTGGGGTTTTTCTACAATGTCGTTCATCTTCGTGTTTCTTCGGTCATGGAGGTAACTCTTGGTTCCCCTTTTTACCTATGCGCCATAGCAACGTAGTAAAGGTCAACTGCCGCTATTGGAGGCAGGCATGATAAATGAGCTTGTGAAATGGCGCATGCGCTGTGGGGAGGATGGCTTCGCCGACGCCTTCACCACAATCCGTCAAATAGGGGATTTGGTCCTAGACAAAGACCTCATTGGAGACTCGATGAAACTGTTGGGCAATTCAGCGTTCAGCAAACCTGTGACAAGTCAATATCGGAGCGTCATAATCCACATCTGCAGTCCTAACAAAGCCGCCGGCGTATGAACTCGCAGGGTGAATCCCATTGACATCAAGGGTGCATGCTCTACCAGTACGCCAAATACGCATGATAAACCGCGGGGCTATTTCTGTGCAGCCGATCGTCAGTACATTGAATGGATACGGTTTCCGCCTACATGAATGTGTCCAGCGTCGACTGGGAGTCCCTGGTGAAATCAGAGCTGCAGGTTTGGGGTCCAGAATTGACTTGATCAACCTCGGCTCTCTTCTGTTCATTTGTGAAGGATGAGTTGGCGCGATCCCAACATCAAAAAAAAACTCTGTACCTCGGCGTCCTTCGGTGCAAAGCGAGTGTTACCAGGCCCAACAGCGGATTTCGTGTTGTCCTGTAACAGATACGGTCATTCGTGAAACAGATGGATGTATTCATCTACTTGCACGCGAAACGTAAATTCTTGAACGAATGACGTGTCATCACAACTCATTTGGGCATTTAAGATGTACATTATCTTCAAACAAAGACGATTCCACCGACATGCAGTGAATCACGCCGCGACATTGTGTGCAACACCAGTGTACATATAGACCACGCTCACTAAATTGATAACGATCCACCGTGAGAAAATAATTTGTAAGGACAACCGAGTGGCCAATGGTACCAGACCAGACCCAAGTGCTGTTTATGTGCATGTGGGGACGTAGAATTCAACAATGATATAAGCACTTGACAAGCGCTAGTTGTACACCCGTTCTAAAAACCTCGTACAGGAATGAACATGTGGTTGAAATGAAAAAAAGAGCACACAAGATATAGTGTTATACGACCTTGTAACAACCAGAACCGTAGAACTGATATCAGCTTAAAAGGTTAAATGTAAAGGTTGAAATTTCTAACTGTCGACCACAGTTTGCTTGCCAGTATGGTAAAAGATGAATTGTAATGATGAAAAGAAATCAAACCACACGAGTCAATTTAAAGGAAAATGGTAAATCGATGAAGGATGGCCTATCCCGAATACATCTCCATCGCTTATGTCCCTTGATTAGTAGGCGGTAGTTTAAGCTAGATGAACGTCGCCGATTACAGCACAACGCTGCATACTCAACAGAAAGCCTTCGCGTAACCCTATTCTCCTGCAATTGTTGGACTGGTTACTTTTTAATCATTACAACGGATTTACAATCAACCATTGCGAGAGATGTTTTGTGTAAGTGTACCTCTAGTTTGGCGGTTGACCGGACTGATTCTCAATGTTGGGCTCAATGGCTGAGTGTATAGCCCTGGCGTATTGGGTGGTGTGAACATGGATGTCACTGGGATCGTGACACACCGACATATACGCGTTCGAGCGTCTATGTCACCAGTGCATGCGAAAGAGTGATGCTAGCTCGAGGATCGTATGTTCCGCATTCACGATCGGCTGATTCGCCATGGGGTTAAAACCACCTTCATACCGCACCTCCAGAAGGAATAGATAGAGATACCTCAAATGTCACTTGTCCTTCAAGAGTTTGGATCCTTGTATTCAGCAGCAATTTATATGTCTGATGGGGGAATAACCCCAACCTGACTAAAACCAGATCGACACATGCCGCTCCCCGTCTGTTTCCGTGTTCAGATTATTGATCAATCACAGATTCTCAGGTTGCTAAAGACAGGTTGATATTGTGATATTATGTACAGATATATGTCTCCTGGAAATGATCGATACGTTTGAATTATATTAATGTTAATGGAACATCGCTATGGCTTGTATAGAATAAATATTAATGTTAATGGAACGTCGCTATGGCTTGTATAGAATAAATATTAATGTTAATGGAATATCGCCATGGCTTGTATAGAATAAATATTAATGTTAATGGAATATCGCCATGGCTTGTATAGAATAATTTTTTTTTTCAGTTAAGCCCTGGATTAACCACTGGCCATTTATTAATCTTATGACCACGAATTGTTCAATTTTACAGTTATGCCCACGTGATCCAGGCTAACTTATAACCACGTAATATATTATACTACATTAATCCTATTTACATTACATTACGTTAGTATATATTACGTTGCTATGAAAAAGAATAAATATTAATGTTAATGGAATATCGCCATGGCTTGTATAGAATAAATATTAATGTTAATGGAATATCGCCATGGCTTGTATAGAATAAATATTAATGTTAATGGAATATCGCCATGGCTTGTATAGAATAAATATTAATGTTAATGGAACATCGCTATGTCTTGTATAGAATAAATATTGATGTTAATGGAATATCGCCATGGCTTGTATAGCATAAATATTAATGTTAATGGAACACCGCTATGGCTTGTATAGCATAAATATTAATGTTAATGGAACACCGCTATGGCTTGTATAGAATAAATATTGATGTTAATGGAATATCGCCATGGCTTGTATAGAATAAATATTAATCTGATGAAACAAGTTTAATCAGATTACACTTTCTGATTGTGTATCTCAAACGGCTACCTCCAATCGAATATCTGCTCTGTGTTGAAGTTGTTAATCATTTGCAGATTAAAATGATGGAACTAAAGTAAACACATACAATGTCTCTCCTCTGAGAATGTCCTTTGGGTCTATGTTATTCCTGAAATACCTTCACGCATTTCCAACCTCGGCGGTATGTAGCTGAAATATTGCTGAACGCGACGTTAAACCTTAATTCTCTCTCTTTCTCTGGCTTTTGTATAGCAAGATCCTTCATTAGATGAAGAGAATTTTGTATTGAATTTACCCCACAGGAATACTTTGAGAAACTGATTAGATTAATGTAGGAAGTTGAATGGGTTGGCTCTATATTCTCAGTTCGCTGCTAAACTGTGTCTAAACTGGATGGAGTTATGGACTGAAACATAATATTCAAGTTGATCATCACCTGTCCAGCTGGTACGAAAGCCATCCGCATCTCCCTCTAGAGGAAGATATATTTTGTGATAGTTTCCAGTAGGGCTTGAGTATGACCCAATACAATACTGGAACACAATCGAACCATCCCGAATAACGAGTTTACAGGCATGATTTTCATCGGCTAACATATAGATAAACCGTGGAAACTGAGGCACGTGGAGAAGGAGCCGATCTTGGTCGAGCACACCTCATGAATAAAACCTTCCATTTCAAATGTTGCACTCTGATTCGAAGTTGTCTAACTAATAAACCAGCATATTGTTCCGAATATGGATCAAAAAAAATCTAAATTATCGACAGAATCTTTAGCATAAAACTGCGTCATATCTCTTACGAAATTCCCTATTGTTGAATGCATGCTTTGAACGGAAAGTTAGCAATAGTGGAAGGCATGAGTTTACCGCATGACTTCTGCTTGCGACCACATCGACTGTAATAATGGGTGTATGACCACACTTCCAATCCAGCTGCATTATACTTTGGCCTTGAAGTATAGTCTACTGAGTCTAAATTACAAGCACCTGGACAGGGATATCTGAATGGCACGCCTTGGAGAGAAAGTCCCACGCCGGAGCGGAGGGTTAGTTCAGAACATTCTTCCGCCCGGTCCCGGAGTTCCAACAAGGAATGAGCCTACTCGTTTTGGCCTTTGTGAACAACACCTATACTCGATTCCGGCACTTTCGGACTTCGCCAACGAATTGGAAGATTAGCCCCTTCTCTATCACGTAGAGCCATCCGCCTTTATCTACTTTGCACAGATTCAGCAAGGGAATTCAGACGCCTATTATATCTGTCACTATACTGGACGGTGACATCCAAGTATATGATAGCAACCCGACTGAAGATGATTCACGAGGCGTATCAACTTGCAATGGATGCCCCTTCTCTACTAGCATCAGTATCGTCGCACAATTTCCTGGCACCTGTGGGGGAACCTATCGTCAGATGATATAGTCCAGTTCTGCGCAGGCACAGCCAACTCGACTTTTACCAGCTTCTATTTACGAGACATCTCGTCCAGACTGACAGGGTGACATCACTGGGACCTGTAGTAGCAGCCCAACGCATAGTCCACTAGCCCTCTCGTAAGCACACCACAGTCAAGACCAGCAAGCAATTCCCAAGCCTGAGGTAAGTATCACTAACAGCCATGCCGGAGGCGGAGGGATTTCACGGAGCGGTCAAGACGGCTACAACAACATGATCTACTAGTTCCTCAGTCGTCGGCCTGGGTTCGGTATTTACGTACCCCCCCCCCCCCCCCCCTTCTTCGCCGTCTTATTGGTTGCTCTTTGACAGCCCTACGCTTCTCTCACGACAGGGGAAATCTCTAAGAGTGTTTTCAGGTTATCAGATCTAGATCAACACAGGTGGCTTACGCTGCATCTTGATCCGGGAACTACAGGTTCGGCGTTCCAACCACCACTGTTGGGAGTCTGGCATCAGTGATAGCAGGTGTAGATTTGAGCCACAAATATAGGACATTTATAAACAATGTTCAATATTTTTTATCAAATCAAACCTGCTATCACATAAATGTGCCCATCCCGACCTCCCTTCAAGCTGCGACCAATATGTTCAATTTGAAAACCGTCAGTGAAAATTGGGTCTATTACATATAGCAGCTTGTGGATAATAGCAACTATTTGCCGCCATCTTGGATTGACCCACTTTGTGCCACTAAGCTGCCGACCGGGCATGGCCAGCATGATTTTTTGTACTCTACATATATAATCTAACATGAAAATCACCATGACGTTTTGCCCCTCAAGATGGTACCACTAAGTGGTCTAGCTCATGGACTATTACAACGGATTTACCACCAACCAATGCGAGAGAAGTTTTGTGTACGTGTACATCTAGTTTGGCGGTCGACCGGCCTGATTCTCAATGTTGGGCTCAATGGCCGGGTGTATAGCCCTGACGTACTGGGTGGTGTGAGCATGGATATCACTGGGATCGTGACGCACAGCCGTATACGGGTTCGAGCGTCTGTGTCGCCAGTGCATGCGAAAGAGTGATGCTGGCTCGAGGATCGTATGTTTCGCATTCACGATCGGCTGATTCGCCATGGGGTTAAAACCACCTTCATACCGCACCTCCAGAAGGAATAGATAGAGATACCTCAAATGTCACTTGTCCTTCAAGAGTTTGGATCCTTGTATTCAGCAGCAATTTATATGTCTGATGGGGGAATAACCCCAACCTGACTAAAACCAGATCGACACATGCCGCTCCTATGGCAAGCCAAAGTGCTTTTTATTCCGAATTTCCGATATCGGGAATTCAATTCCCGATATCGGAAATTCTAATTTCCGATATCGGAAATTGCAATTCCCGATATCGGAAATAGAATTTCCGATATCGGGAATTAGAATTTCCGATATCGGAAATTCAGTGACAATTTTCGATATCGGAAATAGAATTTCCGATATCGGGAATTCAATTTCCGATATCGGGAATTCAATTTCCGTTTCGGAAATAGAATTTCCCATATCGGAAATTGTCACCGAATTTCCGATATCGGAAATGAAAGCCTGAAAGCTTTACAAAACCTAGTGGTGCATTCCACACCTAAATCTGAATCTGAATCTGAAACCTAAATGATGTGCGGCTAAAAACAGGCATGGGTTCGGATCTTCAACCATAAATAGATGTAAAATCTTTAACAAAAACCTTGTAAACGTATATATTTTCTAAATGGGCACACTCGTGCCATTATTTCAGGGGACTTGTGAGCTATTGAAATTGAAAAGGAAAGACGTGCAATCCTCCTTAGCCCTTCTTCAACTTTTCTGAAAAACATGTATGTTAAAGTGTTTCCCGTCCAAAGGACAATTTAATATGGCGAAAAAAATAGGGGGTCGACCTACTCGTTTTTTGTAAAATTTTATCGCCATAGAGGAATCATGATTTTCGCTTCCAGAAAAAGTGCGGATTTTGGTCCTCAATTCCGGACACGATTAACTCTGTAGTGGCGAGTGGGTGCGATCAACAAGCAATTGTTATATCCTCGTTTGGAGAAATGGTTACGTCCAGCAGGGTGATACTATAGATATCAGTTAGTAGAAAGGTAAGAAGAATTACCTTGCTGTCAAAATCGGGCGATCTTCCTTATTATAAAATTAGGGAGGGACCACTTTGTACGAAACCGTGGCAAGTGTGGAGTGCACCCTAGAGTTGCAATTCCCGATATCAATGACATGAATTTCCGATAAAAAGCACTTTGGCTTGCCATACGCTCCCCGTCTGTTTCCGTGTTTAGATTACTGATCAATCACAGAGATTCTCAGGTTGCTAAAGAGAGCTTGATATTGTGATATTATGTACAGATATATGTCTCCTGGAAATGATCGATACCTTTGAATTATATTAATGTTAATGGAACATCGCCATGGCTTGTATAGAATAAATATTAATGTTAATGGAATATCATTTTTTTTTTCAGTTAAGCCCTGGATTAACCAGTGGGCATTTATTAATCTTTTGACCACGAATTGTACAATTTTACAGTTATGCCCACGTGATCCAGGCTAACTTATAACCACGTAATATATTACACTACATTAATCCTATTTACATTACATTACGTTAGTATATATTACGTTGCTATGAAAAAGAATAAATATTAATGTTAAGGAATATCGCCATGGCTTGTATATAATAAATATTAATGTTAATGGAATATCGCCATGGCTTGTATAGAATAAATATTAATCTGATAGAACAAGTAATTACGAGATAGCTAACGCGTAATAACGAAATACCAATTAAAAATTCTGTTTTCGTCATGGCCCATAGAAGTTTCCGTATAATACTGTACGACGTGCATATAACATATATAAGGATTCACTTCATAAACTGTTAAAGGTGGGTCAACTCGACTCTAGGATTAACTACTTTTGAACTCGGTCTAGTGCAACATGTATATCGTGTACCCGATTGGTTTGCTCTAGATTCTCGACAACAGATCACGCTATACTGTCAATGTCCACTCCCCTGATTCCACGAACAACTACGTCAGCTCCCTCATTGTGTATTTCTCAGAATTTGTGACAAGACCCTGGTTACACTGCTATTGAGGACAAAACTGTGCATGTAGTCAGGCAGTCTTCTGTGTTGAACGGTAAGAAGTCAGACGTGCTAATCCATGTTATGTGTACGTGGTGTATTCAGGTAGGCTCATCAGGTTCGTCATTTATAACGTATTAATGATTTCCATATTCGCTTTACTCACTGCACAGCGGGTCGCATAGGTGTGGCGCGGGATAGGGTGGGGCGAGAGACCTGGGATTTCACTACCTGAGATTCCATGGGTCAGGCTTGTACTCTACAGTAGAATGAGTCGACTGCGCGTGCTCGATGAGTAGTGCGCGATGAGTAGTATAGAATTGGCACGCGATCTCCCTATATATGTAATTGTGTATGCAGTCTCTTTATCTTCTGTGATTGTTCATGGCTGTATTTAGCCTATGCATGTGTTCAGTATAGGCTCTTACATAGATAAGATACTTGTTCTAGAGAAAAGTAAAGGAGGTGTTCGCTATAGATGGATATTTTTCCCGTCGGAGTGGCTCTCTGCTGCTCTATTGTCTCTCTCCGAGCCGGCCGGTAAATTGTGTGCTCAGGTATTCCCCAAATCTTTGTCAGACAGGCGAGGCCAGTCTAATGGGAAATTGTGGTTCATATTCTCGTACGGTTACCACTAGTATTTTCATGAACGACCCAGATATGTACTAACAATAATCAGTTATATTAATATATAGGCTGACTCGAAAACTGAAAAATCGCTGCCAAACGTTGAGCGAACAAGGAAGTAACTGTAAAAAAAGAACATATTGGCACATGCATAATCACTCGGAAAAGCAAGCGTCACCACTTGTTGAGGGTCATTTCCTTAATAAAGGCCTTGATATGGACAAGTTTAACCTTATAACTTTTCAATTCATAGTTACATCTTCCCAATGCTGTAAGACGAAATTATATATGTGTAACAATTAATTTTTTGTTCTGCTGGATCGTCAGAATATTCAAATACTGAATAAGTGGCCTGACTGTGTGTGTGGAGTTTTTTGTGTGCAATTCTATTCACGAATTAAAATAAAATAAGGGATTAGTACGTACGTTAGGGGGTCGCTGTCTGTATTTCACGTCACTATTGCACTTCAAAGTCCAAAATGAATATGGGAGAAAATATGAAAAATGAAAAAAAAATTGAAAAGAATTCGGGGATTTGGAGATTTGAACCAAACTGTTGGTTTTCTTTTGATCTGTAGTCCGACACTGTAACCATTCGGCCAAGCAGCTGTTACAATTATCAAGTTGAGGAATCATGTGCCGAATGGTGGTGAACTACACCCTTTCAGAGCCTTACAAGCGTTTTGACATATTTCAATATTATGAGAATATGACACCTTTAACCAAAACGATTTTTCAGTATCATTTTGGATCAAACCTACCGCATTTCGATATGTAAGACTCGTTTTGGTTAAAGGTGTCATATTTTATATATGAAGGGAATTCCCTTAAGAATATCGGCAAAAATTACAAAAACAACCAAATGCTTATTTTCAAATATTTGTAATATGTTTTTGACAAACCTCTTCTCGGTGAAAATTGAGAATATGAAAATTCAGTAGTTTCTCTCTCCAGCTAATAAATTTTAAAGTAAACGAGAGGAAATTATACTTTCGGTTTATAAACGCAACACACTAAGGAAAAAAATTCGGTCAAACCGAACACCTCCTTTGCCTGTAGCTTGGTCGAGCAAGCACTGTGAAGTAGTAAGGTACAGCCGATGGGTATGCCTTGTTCATCCCCATCTGTCAATTCAGACAGCGGTTAAACGCTGATGAATTCATATCAGACTTAAAGTCCATTGTCGTTTTTTCTGTATTTCAGACACAATGGCGCGAGGTGGCAACAAGGCTGTCATAGAAACAGAGAAATTGTCAGCATTCATAACCTGTCCCATCTGCCTCGGTTGTTTCCGAAAACCAAAACTGCTGCCTTGCATCCATTCCTTCTGTAAAGTATGCTTACAACAATACGTGGACACCGCTTCAACTGGTGGCTATTTTCCCTGCCCATCCTGTCGACAACGGACACAGCTGCCGCCAAATGGAGTTCAGGGATTCAAAGATAACTACTTCATTAACAGTCTCCAGGACGAACTGAAAGCCTTTCCGAATGCCCCGTCATGTGATATTTGCAGAGAAAATGACGTCACAGTCAGAGCAACATCGAAATGTAGAGAATGCTGTGATTATCTGTGCGATGAATGTTCAAGAGCACATGTGAAGACTAGATATACTAGCGATCATGACGTGATGCCAATAGACGGGGAATCCTCTCATACTGCCCCGTCTGATAAAATCTCATCGAAATGTGAAGAACACAAGAGCGAGTTGGTTCGTTATTTCTGTGCACCTTGTCAGCGACTAATCTGCCGTGATTGCAAAGCCTTACACCACGAAGGACACAAAACACTTAGTTTCCCAGACGCAGTTGTGGGAAAACGAAACGAAATGGGAGATGAGATTTCGAAGCTGTCCATGAAGGCGTCAGAGGTGAAATCATCACATGAGTATTTACGTGAGACCATGGAGAAAGAAAAGAAAGTACGCGATAAAACTTTAAGTGATATTATGAGGAAAAGAGATCATCTGATACAGCTAATTACACAGTCGGCCAGCTCTGCCGAAGACAAAGTGCAAACTCTGTCCGCAGGTGTTCTCAAGGCAAGGGAATCTGAACTGGAGAGCATCAACTTCCAAGCCGCTCAATTAAAGAGTCACACAGAATATGTCGAACTTTTGATGACGAAGGCGAGTGATGTTGAAGTCCTGGACAATTTCACCTTAGTGAAAAACAGATCCGCAACCCTGATGTCTGAATACACTAACATTGGTTCTTCGAATACTCGAACACTGGAACACCCGGGCTCCAAAACACTGGACGAGGAGATCGCCAAACAGTTCAACTTGATCGAGTCTGATATAGATTTGGTGAAGAAAAACAACAACTTGGAGACACTTCCATGTACACAAGACTTATCATCTAATCCAGGTTCTCGTCAGCGTAAGGTGAACCAAGTCGTGATAACTAAAGAACGCGAGATAAACGAACCAAATTCTAGATGGATAGATGGTATATCCATAACAACCGATACAGTATTC